>CM076580.1:1498979735-1499150078 GCA_034641835.2 Pinus albicaulis | reverse complement strand
TACATCTGGACCGTCCACGTGTCCAGATCGAACGGCCCAGATCATGTTTATTGACTTTAGTTTAAAAACAAGCAGCCCCGCTCATAATGTTTCTTGGCCAATCGCAGCCATTGATCTCTGTAGATCAACGGTCCTCATTAACCCATTCTCTGCCTTTGTATCACTTTCATTTGATCCCCAGATGCAATCTCTACTATTGATCCTCACATCCAATGGCTCATATTAAACCCGACAGGCCTGCCTCCTGTGGGTCTTTCCTTCTTCAAGATTTGATCTCGGCCGTCCATCCTTGATCCCATGGCCTAGATTGAAATTGCCCATCTTCCTTCTACTCGTGCATCTTGCCTATATCGCGCTCACTTCCCCACCGTTAGATCTGAGGTTCCAGATCTAACAGCCCACATTCCATATCGCGTAACTTTAAGCACAATGGTTAATTCCTAAAAATCACGTGATATAAGTTGTTTTTTGATGCCACGTGTCGGGTGAGGATGCATATTGCATTCGAAAAGGCAATACCACCTACCCGCCTTTTTCTCATGCAAAAACAACTATTTCTCCACTCAAAACCACTTTCCCTCTTTTCCATTATGTGTTATCGCGCGTGCTTCTCGCCGTTGTTCTTTACAGATCAATGACCCTAGATCACTTTCACCTTACACTATCGCCCTCCGCCCTTACCAAGGGTTTTCAACACACGATCTCTATCGTTGATCTCATGGGCCGATCTCATCCAATGGCCCGCGATCATCCCAAACCCCCAACTTTAATTTTAACCATATTTCCTCCAAACAAAGGTTTTAGACTCCATTTCTTTGCATTTTCTTCTATTTTCTAAAAAATGTGACCCCTTCACACTGTTAATTCACAACCAATCTCGACCGTTGATTTTCTTGGTCAAATCATAGATCAACGTCTTTGATATCATTTTTCATCACTCATTCATTAAACCACTTCCCTTTAACCTTCGCACGCAGATCTCCACCGTTGGATGCTGCCATCCAATGGCCACGCTTTTCCCCACAACCTCTGAAGTATTTTTACCCAATAACGCAGGGTTTTATAACATTGTGTGTATTTTGCAAGTTTCAATGGTTTTTCCATTATATCAAAGGAAAACCAAAGGCTGGGGATGACGATCCCTCATTCCTTTGTGCATACAGAAAGATCATTCCACGGGTTTCAAACTTTACATCTCGTCAATGCTTCATGGGCATTGATGCCATACAGACCCTTTGCAAAAAATGCACATCAACAAGACACAGTGGATTAAATCAAATCAAAGAGTATCAGTGTCGAAGACCCAGACACAACAAAAATGAAGGATTTAACGTTAATTATACAGTTTAATGGATTACAGCTAAAAATCAATTATCAAAGGCCTAATCCATTGAATTAAACACAGTTAAAGGCAAATCAAGGATATTCATCGAACAGAGGATACCTCCACTGCCATATCAGAGGCAAATTGATTTCTCTCAGCTACCAGATTGTCACTTGTGTCTTCACAGCATTCAACAAAGGCCGAGTAATGACCAGAACAGAGCATATCTACCCCTTACAGCTGAATAGTTATTTCGAATCAAAGAAGCTAATATAAAATATCAACAGAAGTTATTGTAAAAGATGACACAGAGCCTTAAAGTCAACATAAGCTTCCAGCAAGCTTAATTACTTAATGCAAACAAATTAATATAGAAAAAATATCTGTAAACTTCTCCCTTGAGCCCCTGAAAGGCCGAGAAGCATTAACTATATTAATTGAAATCAGAAGATCTTTTCTCTCTTTTGACCTCCTCATTCCTCTATAAAAACTCGTTGAGGAAAACATTGAAAACGTTGGTTTTTTTATTACTAGTTGTAATATTGAAACTCTCTGAAATAATACATAGTCTGTTGAAGTTGAAGAAGAAATTGAAGTCTTGGAAGCCCTGATGATGTTTTTGCATGCTTGTTCTTGAGAAGGCTCTATCATTGGATCCATGAGCTTGGTTGTTGGTGAAGTATTCTGAACTGTTTAATGTTTTCTCCTATTTTCATTTTGTTCCATAAATTCCCATTTAAGGATGTAAATTTTTAGGCTAAGAAATGACTTAAAGCACTCTTAGACCTGTTTATCCTTCATCATGAGTAAGTTTGCTGCCATTTATCTTTAACTGTTTCTTTAGTCTTCTGCGTTTGTTTATTTCTTAATAGCTCAAATATTTGATTTCAGCATGATTTATGGTTTTCCCTGCTTGTCTGGTGCCACTTAAAGACTGTTATTGAAGTCTCCCTTTGAATTTTCTTTGTTTAAAGTGAGCTAAGGAGGTCTGTTCTGATCTTGCCCCTTGTCCTTGCTTGAACAGTTGGCTTAAAGGTGTTTATAGTTGTGATCATAGATGTATTTAGCTGTACCCTCTTTTATGACCGCAATTATCAGTAAATATTTTATGTTTTCTAAGTCATTTGAAATAAAATATTTGAGGAAATAGGGTGTTCCTCGAATCTTAGATTTCATTTTAAAAGTTGTTTTGAAGTCATTATTTGCTTAAACTGTGATTTGTAGAATTCATGGTTAGCCCTATCTATCAAATTGCTCTTTATTGTTCAAGTTGTGCTTTCAAATTCCCTTTGTTGAGAATTAAACTTCTCTTTCCAAATCATTGATGTCCACCTCATTCCAAAACCAAAGGATCCTGCAGCCAAGTTAGATTTGCCCTTTGATATCCCATATCCATTGATAAGTTTGTCATGACCTCTTTTCAACTCCATTGCCCAATGAAGCTGACATTTCCCCTTTCTATCTATCTTTCCTAGACCTTTTAGGTTCTTCTGTGTCAACTCAACCAAACAAACAAACAAACCCTTGCACTTAATAACTAGTCTAAGACCAATACTCAAAGCACACAAGATAAACCTTTGCAAAAACAAATAATTTGAGAGATCCCTCTCTGAGAATAGGAAGAATAGATCCTGTAACTCTAAAGATTGGTTCTAATGTTGCCTTGTCTTTTGATTTTCCAAACTATCAAAACACGGGACACCAACATAATGGCTATCACGGTGGGACACTGAGTAAAATCTTTAAAACAAAACACTCCCTGTCCAATATAACATAAGTAGCCTTCTTCAAGCACTGCCAAACAAATGGTAATCATGATAGGACTTAATCGAATCAGTGACAAACTAAGTAACCCTTAGGATTCCTTAAGCCCTTATCAAACGTTGAAGGAACCAGTTACCAAGCCATAAGAGTGAACTCTGTATGCTTAAACACCTTAGCTAAGTGTTAAATCAGATTTAGGACACTCTTTTAACCTATAAGACTGAAATAACTTAGAAAAACCCAAAAATATTTTAGTTTGGCTTCATAATAAACATGGTGGTGGAACCATCCAATTTTTACCTTCATAGAAGCTAAATAGTTTTCGCCTGGCGACTCCACTAGCCCTAGTAGGAATATTACTCATCTAGGTTCCTAGTTCTCTTTAGGACTATGTTAACCAGCCTTGAAGAAGATTAGAAGCCTATTCCCATACTAGATAAAACATTGTGAGAGGTAAAACTCCCAAAAAAAATCCTTAAAACTTTAAACCTCTCTCATTTTTGAAAAACAGTCTGGCTTCACATAAGATCAACACTAGATCTCATCCAGACCCAAATCCTCCTTTAATCGTTGAAAATCCATAGAGAATTATGTGGCAGACTTCTAAATTTGGAGAATCAACTGCTAATAGGTGCCTCTTAAGAACAAACTCTGTCCCTGAAAACCTTGTTCTCTTAGAGGATTCACACTTTGATTTACATCATACAAAGAACATCTTTGAACTAGATCTCAAGGTGATTTAAACCAAGCTGATCTTTACATTGCAGATTTGCAACAAAGCTTCAGTAGAGAAGCCTCACCTTCCACTCCTCCTGATTCCCAGATTCTTCATCACTTTAGCCTTTTCCATAACAAGTCTGCTCAAAATCAGTTTTTTGGCCCAAGTGTTTCTTCCACTCCAATCCATACTACCATTATGAAAAACACTCCTGTTCAGCCCACTTTCACTACTGTAAATCCACCTCTTATAAATCCACCCTTATTCCTAGCCATGGCAACATGGTATGCCCCATTAGTGTTACCAAAACCTCTACTTCCCTTACCAAATGATTGCCACTCCAAAATCCCTCACTTCACTGGAAAAGACTCTACAACAGCTCAACATCATGTAGATAGGATGGAAGATGCATTCGATTACATGGAGATAGAAGAAGAAACTGTGAAGATGAGGATCTTTGCCCAAATTTTAGGAGGAGATGTAAAGAAATGGTTTAATAACCTACCTCCTAATAGCATAAATGATCTCCCTGCTTTACATCAAACATTCATCAACAAATGGGAACTCAAAAAGAACCCTCTCCAAATACTAAAGTAGTATAAAGGAAACCAAGAGAATCAAGGAGATCACATGACTACTCCACTATGTTCAATAGCGCTTATACGTTTCTTTCCACCTTCACATGAAACCTCCTCGCTGCATGTACCCTTGTAAGGTATCTCAAGGCCTTGATGCCGGTAATGACTTATCGCTTAAGGGAGAGAGATACTTAACCTTAGAAGACATGCGCATGAGTCATGAGCGAGAAGAAAAAAATAATTTAGAAAAAGAACAGGTTGATATTATAGATAGTATGTAACTTTAAAGATGACTCTTACTACTTTCAACCCTTCAATCATTACTAAAAACACAACCCATTCGTTTTATTAAGAGGATGCTTGAAAATATCAATCTGAATGATAGAGTACCACCAAGAGAACCTCAAAATAACCAAAATAGAAATATAAATCAGAATTATAGAAGAGAAAACAATCAAGATAAGAAAAAATAAAGTGACCAATAGATTAGACCTCCCTTCCAACAGAACTATGTGGATCAATATGAGGAAGATAGGGAGATGGAAAGGTTGGGAGAAGCTCATGTGAACTTGATTGGATCAGACAGTGGGGATGATGTTTTCCTCACTAAGGAAGAACAAGGTTTCTTCTTTGATCAAAGTACAAACACTTATGAATATTTTAATGATTATATATTGGGGTTTGAAAATGCAATCATGGGGGTACACAAACAATACGATCTTAGGAGTAAAGGGAATGTAGACAATTCAAAGGTTAAGAACACTAGCACTGCTGTAAAAAAAAATGAAGAAATTCAGCCTAAGAAGATAGCAGACAAACCCATCACTTTGGCTAAAAAACTAGAATTAAAAAAAGAAAAAAACATCCAGCCAAATGTGGAATAGAGTACTCCTAGAACCTTAACTAGTGGTCCTAACAAAACTATCCCAATTACCAGTCTAAACAAAGTTTAACAAATTAAAACTGCTGAAAATAATTCAATTGAAAAGCCAGATGTAAATATGAACAAATCAATTGTTCCTTTTAGCCTTGAGGGATAGATTGACAAGATAAAAATTACCATCCCTCTAGCTGAACTAGTGACCGAAGAAGTGTACAAAAACCAAGTTTGAAAGCTTTGAACCTAGGAAGTGATACTGACACCTTAAACTTGACAGATGACAAACCTGAGTTGTTGTTTGGTCCAGAAGTTGAAGGGAAATACCAAGAAGGGGTTGTTCCTCCCTTCTATGTTAGTTTGAACATACATGAGAAAATTTTACACAATGCCATACTATATTCTAGGGCTTCACACAATCTAATGCCCAAGGTAGTAATGGAAAGCTTAGGCTTAGAAATTACTAAACCATACAAAGATTTGTATTCCTTTGACTCAAGCAAAGTCAAATGTTTTGATTTAATCAAAGATTTATGTGTTAACTTAGCTCAAATCCCTGCTAAGAGTCTAATAATGGACATAGTTGTAGCTTATATTCCCCCTAACTATGGCATGCTCTTATCAAGATCATGGGGAGCCAAACTTCAGGGAAGCCTTCAAATGGACATGTCTTATGCCACCATCCCTGTTTTTAACCAAAACAGAAGACTATACAGGGAATCTCACATGAAGTACATGGTAAGCAACATAGAAAAACCAAACAACTCTCCAATCTATTCTATTCAATCAAGTTTAGATTCCTTTATCTTATGCAATGAAGATGAATGTACTCAACAAGAAAAGGAAAATATAGACCCAACTAGTTTACCAGAACAATCAGAACTTCCCTCAAATGAAATACAAAACATTGGCAATCAACAGCAACAAGAAAATGAAAATGAGGAAAATATACTTTGGACAATAAACTTTGATGGATCTTGTAATAAAACAAGTGTAGGGGCAGGTGTTTGGATTGAAAATATGAATCAAAGTTTTTCATATAAATTAGATTTTCCATGCACTAACAATATTGCTGAGTATGAAGCACTTCTTCTAGGCTTACAATTGCTTAAACAATTAGAAGCCCAAAGGATATCAATCTCAAGAGATTCTAAACTTATAATAAGACAAATCAAAGGAGAATACTCAGCTATAAATCCAAGTCTGAGGGAATATCAGAACACTGGCCTTCATTTATTGAAAACCTTTGAAAAATATGAACTTATTTTCATTCCTAGGGCACTAAATCATCTAGCAAATGAACTTGCTTTCAATGCCAGCAACTGCCAGATACCTGAGATAAATGAACAGCTTAGCGTAAAGGAAAAACACAGGCCTGCAGTGTATGATAATGAAGATCACTGGCAAGTGTTTGATTCTGATAAACACATAGATGATTTTTTAAAATCAGAAAACGATTTCGACATACCGATATCAAAAACCAACCATAAAGAAAACTGTTTGTATATTGAACAAATTCCAAAAGTTGAAATGACATATTCTGTCGATATAAATCATTATGAGAATCCTTTTGAAGCAGCGTTAATTGACAACGCAGACCAAGAAGACTTGGAAGTTTTACAATGCAAGAATGATAAAATTCCAAGAGGTCTCACACCTTTAGAACACCTTTTTGATTTTAACGATGTAGCCAAAAAACCGAGAATGGAGCCTGTGAAAACGAATGTAGAAGAGCATAACATAGGCAGTCTAGTAGAACCCAAGATGATTAAACTATCCAGTACTCTCCCATCTCACATAAAATGGCAATACATAGAATTGTTCAAAGAGTTTAAAGATGTTTTTTTCTTGGGGATACAAAGACCTAAGATCGTATGATACCAGCATCATTCAACACAAGATCCCTCTTAAAGAAAATAAAAATCCTTTCGAACAAAAGCTAAGGAGAATAAACCTTGTTTTACTACCTTTAGTCAAAGAAAAAACTGAAAAGAATCATTATGCTAGGATCATAGTACCCATTAGATATTTAGAATGGGTGTCAAACTTAGTTTTTGTTAGAAAGAAAACAGGGGAAATCAGGCTCTGTATTGACTTCAGAAATTTAAATAGAGCCTCTTTAAAAGACAACTACCCCTTAACCAATATGGACCATATACTTAAAAGGGTAGTTGGGTCAAAAAGGATATCCCTCTTAGATGGGTTCTCGGGTTACAACCAGGTGTTAGTGCTCCCAAGTGACCAAATTAAAACTGCTTTTACCACACCTTGGGGCACATTTATGTATGTCAAAATGCCTTTTGGATTGATGAATGCAAGGGAAACCTTCCAAAGGGCCATGTACATAGCCTTCTCTGAAGATATTGGCTATTTCATAATCATTTACCTTGATGACATAACCGTTTTCTCAAAAACTGAAGAAGAACATTTGATTCACTTGGGAAATTTTTTTGAGAAATGTAGGAAATTTGGCTTGTCATTGAGTCCCAAGAAGACACTCTTTGGTCTCCAAGAAGGTAAACTTCTTGGACATATAATTTCAGAAGAGGGAATCAAAATAGACCCTACAAGGATAGATGGCATATTGCAGATCAGCCATCCAAGAAGCCTCAAAGAGTTACAATCCTTCATCGGAAAGATTAATTTTCTGAGGAGGTTTATCCCCAATCTTGCTGAGCTATTAAAAAACACTACAAACATCCTAAAGAAAGATGTAGGTGTAAAATGGACTTTACCAGCTAAACAATCATTTGAACTAGTCAAACAAGCTCTTACTCAAACACTAGTCCTGATTAGTCCAGATTTTACCAAATACTTTTATATCTTTTCTTTTGCATCTGCGCATACAATAGCTACAGTGTTACTTCAAAAGAATGACTTGGGTCAAGAACAACCAATATCCATCTTTAGTAGGGCCTTAAGAGATGCTCCTCTCAAATAAAACATCATGGAGAAGCAAGCCTTAGCATTAGTGAAAGCTTTAAAGGACTTTAAAGTCTATATTTTACACTCTCACATAATTTCTTTTGTTCCACAAACTGTTGTCAAGGACATTCTAAGTCAAGACCCTGATGGTAAAAGGGGAAATGTATTGTAACTATTCTTGAGTATGACTTAGAAATCAGGCCCACCAAACTAGTTAAAGCGCAAGGATTAGCGAAACTTATGGCTGAGTCTAACTTCCAAGCACTAGACATGAATATGGTAGATGTGTTGGAAGAAATAGAAGAATCTAATGATCCTTTCATTGAAGAAACATTTCTGAATTCTCCTTGGTATGCTGACATTATTTATGTGCTTTTATATTTAAATGCCCCTCCTTCTTTGTCTAAAACTAAAGCTATATTTTTGAAAAAAAAAGCTTTGAGTTATTGCATCTTAGATGGGGTATTATATTGGAAAAATGCTATTGGAATTTTTCTTAAATGTTTACTTGAATATGATACGGGGAAAATCATGCATGAATTGCATGACTGAGAATGTGGAGGACACCTCTACTGGAAGGCCACAACGAACAAAATTCTTAGATCTGGTTACTATTGGCCTACCCTTTTCCCATACACTCAGAAGTTGGTCATGTCTTGCCATAAGTGTCAAATTTTTTATGGAAAAAGAAAAAATTTTCCCTTACCCTTACATCCTATCAGAGTTGAGGCACCTTTTCAACAATGGGGTTTAGACTTCAATGGGGAAATTCACCCATCCTCCTTAGCCCAACATAAGTGGATCCTCACGACCACTGAATTCTTTACCAAGTGGATAGAAGATATACCCTCCAGAAATTCTAATGACTCTGTCATTATCAAGTTTCCTGAAAAAAATATCATATCCAGATTTGGTTGTCCCAAAAAAATCATAACAGACAATGTTGTTGCTTTTAAATCTAAGAATATGGTTGATTTCTCTTACAAATACCATATAATCTTGGGCCATTCCACTACTTGCTATCCCTAAGGAAATGGATTAACTAAATCTTCCAACAAGAGCCTCATCAATATCATCAAAAAACTGTTGGAACAGAATCAGAAATCATGGCACAGTACTGGTTCATGCCTTATGGGCTAATAGGTTAACTACAAAGAAGTCAATAAATATGTCCCCCCATCAGCTGGTCTATGGCATGATGCAGTTTTTCCCACCTCATTATGAGTTCCAATCATGAAACTCCTTCAAGAAGTGCAGGTCGAAGAGAATGATATGCAGAGGAGAATCAATCAAACAATCCATTTACAACAGACCAGAGAAGAAGTCTATGAAAGGACACAATTAGTCCAAGAAAATGTAAAGAAACTATTTGATAAGAGGACTAAGGCAAACAATTTCCAGGTTGGAAATGTTGTTCTTAAATGGGATTCAAGGAGAGAAGAGAAGGGAAAACATGGCAAGTTTGAGAACTTGTGGAAAGGTCCCTATATTGTTCATGTTGAGAGGGGTCACAATGCATTTTTCTTGAAAGAATTGAATGGAGAAGATCTGTATGGAGGTCTTGTCAATGGCAGGATGCTAAAGCATTACTTCTGCCAAGAATCATGAGTTTAACAACATTTTATTTTTCCATTGTAAATTTCATAATCTGAATGTTGCATTCAAAGTTAGAAAAATAAAAATACAAAAATAGTAAAAGAAAGAAAAGAGGGCAGATTGTAAAAACAATAAAGGTACAACTCCATACCAAAAAAGAGAAGCAAAATATGAAAGTGTGCAAGCTCAAATGCCACTACTGAAACACACTTCTAGTTAGCCATACAGCCTAATCATGGATAATTAGTTTTAAATTGACTACTGATAGGTTAGAGAATTCGATTTTCCAAACAGCTTAATATTGACTTATCAGTAGGTAGATTAGGTTAGAAATTAAAGGTTCAAACATGCTCAAAATTCAAACCTTAGTTCTTAAAGAGAAGAGTGACTCCAATATTTTTTAATTCTTGAGTCAAAACAGAGGTAAAATTGGTTCTAATCAGCTCAAAATCTAAACCAGGGAATAAGCAAAGAACAACTCAAACAGAAATGAAAACAGAGCTAAAAAAGGTTGAAGGAAGTGCTTGAACTTTTAGAATGTAGAATAACTACAGGGGAAAGGAAATCAGTAATAGTTGCCCAGTGAAAGATATATAAAATGATTTTCCCACTTCTTTCTACCTACCCAACTTTTAATCTAACATTTTTCTCCCATTTTGCAGGTGGATTTGAGCTAGCAACCTTGAACATTTTATTCTTTTGAAAGCAATAAAAACTATCTAAATCTACCTTATATCATCTGAGGGCTCAGATTAAACTGATGAGCACCTATTTATTCTCTACCTATCTACTAATTAGTCAGGATTAAACTATCTGACTAATTTTTATTCACTATTCTACAACAATAAAATTGAAACATGACAATTCAAGATTAAGTAGTTCAACTCATCATGGATTATGGCATTTATTAACACTCTGCCATAATCATCAGTAACAAAGGAAAAAGTAGTGGCATTTTAATTTGCACACTTTCATGTTTTATTTCTTTTTTCTTTTGGGGTATATTATTTTTTCCAAGTCCTTTGATTTTTATTTTAGGACTTTTACCCTCTTTTTGATTTTCTATTTTTTTAATTTTTTACAAAATATGGGAAAACAACTTGGAGAAATCAAGTTATGTACATATTTTTACAAGATTATCATAATTCAATTCCAAATTATAAATCCTATACTTATAGGACCCTAACACAATGGAAAATCAAAATCCTAAAAAAATAAAAAATTGAAAAATCAAAATTGTATTACAGACCAATGCCCATTTTATGCAAAATTGAAGGAAAATATGAAGGCCTATGTGATTTTAATGAGAAAAGTGAGATGCATTGCATTTTGTATCCATAGATTAAGGTTGGGTGACATATCAAATATGTGTATTTGTGCATGTATATTTGTGTAATGATGCGTTGATTGAGCTCTCAACTTCAAGATGCATATCAAACCCCAATTTATATCATGAGACAAAATTTCAAGGGCATATGGATGAAAACAACAGGCTTGAAATGTCCAAACACAAGAACAAAAATATCATAAAACATTATAGAAGGAAATGAGAAAGGACCTTTGGTTCCACCACCATTGGTGGCATGGTCTGTTGTTACTGAAACCAATGTTCTAATCTCCTTAGAAGTATGATCAACTACCACTGTTCTTCCCATGTTAGAAAACTCAGCTCTGCCTTGGCATGAAAAGTGTAATTGTATAAAATGAATGTCAGTCTCATGCCAATAGTTCTCCTATAATCAATGTACATGAACCTAGTACGTAGACCATTTTTCTCTTCAATTAGCTACCTAGGGCTTATTTGCCTTTCCAAATATCAATACTTCTTTTCCAAGAAAATATAAAATAAGAATAATATTCTACTATATTTTAAAAGGTAAAGATGTTGAAATCATGCCACGAAGTGAAAGGAAATAAAATATCTTTCCTCAAACCGCCAAATATATAAATAATACAATAGTAATTTTAATAATAGAATTAGATTTATTGATCTACGCATTAAATGATAGTTATAATAATTCAAGGGACTAAAAATATGTTTGACCAAAACAAACCAAAAATTTTGAAACTCAATAAAATCCTCTAAACACAAGCAACAAAAAAACCACTAAAATTTTCTAAGATATCAGAGCTAGACATCAACGCAATTTCATGTACTTGAATAAGCTCATTGTTGCATCGAGTTAGACTTATTAAATTAACTATTTATCATTAATAACATGACACTATCTATGTGAAAATAAATATTTCCAATGTTCATCAAATCTAACTTCATTTCCAGACAAAGATAAAAACCAAATTAATTTTCTGTACCAATATAAAATCACACCCTTTATAAATCCAAACATCTAACCACTTATACCCCTCATATAATCCTTTTCATATCCCAACAAAAATATATCCCTCACAAAAATTGAACTTTTCAAAAATATAACATGATCATGTAGGACATTAAAAACTAAAAATGAACACTACTAGATAGGCAAAAATTCAATGCATGTTCAATAAACCTTCATGCAACAAAGAAAAATCACTAACTCCTTTTGCGATATTGAATTCCAAATTCTTGCAACCAATTATTATGATGATACTTGAGTTTCTAGTGTTGTGTCAAAGTAACCATTTCTCACTACCTATAAATGTTGAAATATAGTATCGCGCTAAATTTAAAGACATAATAAAACAAAAAATATAGATATGACAAAAATATAGACCTCCAAGGCTATATTGGTTGAGTGTGACAGGGCCACTAATAACTGAGACTAAATATATTTATAAAATGTGGTAGTTACTAGTGTGTTTCTATTGTGTGATTAGTGGTATGGTGGAGAGACCTACAAAGAAGGGATGTTGGTCTTGGGAAATTAAAGTAGGGAGATCCATAGAGAATTTATGTAAAATGAATATGAGAAGTGTTGTATTCAAGTTCAGTTATGTTATGGTAGATTTTTTTTGGTGATAATAAGTGGTAATAAAATATTTACTCAGTAGGTATAGTTTAGATTCAAGGCATGAGTTGGGCTAACTCATGTTATCTCATTCCTTCACGGACCCAAGTGTTATTCATCAGTATTTTTTTGCCTTCATAGATGACTAAATGATTTCCCTATATTTCTAGAAACAAAGTTCATGAACATTGTTAGTTCTAGAAATTTCATTGCCTTCATCATCCTTAAGATAAATTTTCACTATTTCATCATTCCATCGTGTCAAGCTCTGCTTACCAATCCAAGAAAACCCACTAGGGGCTCATGTCACTCATTTTGTCTATATTTTGTCACCTTTGACCCAAATCCTCTATTTTGTTTTGCCTAAACCCCCCACTACTACCTAAGACCACCAATCAAATAGCTTTGTTGTGTCTCCCAAAAATACCCCAAGCATTGATGGTCTCAAAACTATCTCTGTAGGCCCTTTAGATCAGTCAAGTACAGTAGATTTTGGATCTTCAATACATTAGTTTATCATAAACTCTATTTTACACATTAATGACCCCAACATCTAAGTTTTTAGTCCAAAGCCAAGTCTAAGAAACCTTCCACTAGGTCACCTAGGGTTTCACAAGTCATAGGGTGGATTTGGTATCCTAAAATATTTGTTTTTCCTATGTAAAGAGACTGCATTCAAAGAAGAAAAGGGAGAAGTAACTTTGTACAAAATTGATCAAAGGATCATTCAAAGAAAGGCCTCCTTGGCCTAGTGCACAAATTCTACAAGGGACAGCTGCCCTTGCTCACATTGCTGCAAAAAGATCAAGATGGCCATCAACCTAGAAAAGAGGTAAGGTAATAGGGTGAAATCACCACTTAAGGCATCCACAGCAAAGAGGAAGGCAACAAGACCTATGTTTGAAGATAATCAGGGTTTGTGACTGATTTGGCCAAACAAGTGAATCAATACAAGGACTATAAAGACAAAAGGTAACCTTCAACTCCATCCAGTGCATAATGAAGATTTTTAGAAATAATTAATGAGTTTTGAAAGGTTTCAGATAACTTAGAATACACCACTATTTACTTTTTCTAATAGCCATAAAACCTAGGAGTTTGGGAAGAATGAAAAAATGGTCAAAAAATGATGATAAAGCCTCCTTCATAATAGCTTACAAAATTCAAAGGGTTTCAAGATTCCCTCTAAGGGTTTTGAAAATAAGCATTGAGACCACCTCACCAAAAGGAAAAATGACAAAGAATATCAGTGCAAGGGCCTCAGTTTTCAAATATAGTCAGAAGATTTCAAAGTAGTCAAAAGGGAGGCAAGCATGAGATGAAAAGACTAAGGAGAAACCAAAGATATATCACTGTCAACATGGTCAAAGAAAAAAACATGTAATTAGTCTAAAAAAAAGGCAGAGAATCCTCCAACAAGGGTTTCTTTATCAAAAGTATATTCTGCAAAAGATAGCTAAACATGAATGACACTTCTGCAGGAATGTCAAAGATGGCTACCTATAGGAAGATTGATAAGGTCAAACAAACCTAATGTTGATCACAATGGTGGCACATATGAAGACAAAAGGAGTTGTTGATGCCAACTAATAGGGTTGTCACACCAATAATTTTTCACTTCTCCAAAGAAAAAACATTACAAAATTCCAGTTGAAAGAAGGTCAAAATTCTTCTCTTCAGCCTTATCCACCAAGCAATCAAAGGCAAAAATAATATAGGATTGAAGACTCCAAGCTGAAGCTGCCAAAATGATCGCATGTCTACTTTTTAAAAGTGTTGAGATTCATGAAAAAGATAAAGGGGAAAAAACCTTCAAGGACCACTAATGCCACTGAATGACTTTTTCCTTAACAATTTGTCAAAATGACCTTATGGTTTTCAAGAATTGGTTCATGTTTCCAAAATCTGGGTTAAAGGCAAAGAATAAGCTTGTTGATAGTTTTGTAAATCCAAGAGAAGCATCAAGATGCTCCAGGTAAGGTAAAAAAACATTTTTTCATATTTCTACCACCTACAGCACAAAAGGACCACAAAGATAGTGAAAACGAAAGAAGGGAAAACAAACATTAGAAAGTGGGTTTAATCATGAAATTAGTTTTCAAAAGGAAGTATAAAGGTATTTTTCCCTCTTCCCAACTCATTTTTGTCTTTGAAAGAGAAGGAGAGCTGTTGAAAACATTTTTTTATGGTTTTCTGTAAAAGTTGTTGAAGTTTTCAGGTGCTACGCACCAACGGAGTCGCTACACACAGAGTTGTTGGTGCTACACACAGAGGAGGAAGATACAGTGCAAAAAAGCACTGCGCTACGCATTGGAGAGGTGGCGCTACACACCAGCGGAGGTGCTATGCACAGGCCTAGTTCGGGCTCGACTTGCCCACCATTCAATGGCGCTTCACACAAGGAAGGCCAGACCTGACCTGGCACTACACACAGGGATTGCCCAACAGGAACTCACTTTTTCTCCTCCTCAAGTTTGCCCCAGGCTCATGCATGAGTTAGACAAGCTTGGTAGTCATTTTCTTTGCCCTCCAAATTGATATTTTTTCATTCATAATCAAAGGAGGATATCAGAAACCTAAATTTGGCCAAACCCTAATATTCATGGCAATCAAATATTTAACCTTCTAGGGCAAGAATTATCACTTAGAGAGTTTTCATTAGCATAAATACACTCAATACAAGCTAAGCCTCCTCCTAAACTCTGAAAGCATTCCTAGACTTACTTCATTTTTCCCTCATTTTCTAAAATCTTCTCTCACCATCACTCCTTTGTCCTCCCTATACCTAAAGCTCTCACCAAGCTAAAAACCATTTTTTTCAAGGATATAATTAGCCACCATGTTCGGAGAAGATATCAGTACCAGTAGTGATGAAGGCCAAAGGCCTATCAAGCCAAAACACAATGGAGGAAGGGTTAACCGGTTTGAGCCTTTAGATACCATTCAAATCACCTCGTTTCCCATGATCCTTGCATGTTTTCAAGATGTTGGATGCTATCAGTTCTATGAGAAGGTTAAAAAGGTTCAAAACCACTCAGAGTTGACTAGGTTGTTCATTCTTAGCCTACAAAACCACCAGGTCAACCTAGCAGGAGTAAAATTTGAATTATCATCCAAATCCGTTTCTAAAGTGACAGGAATACCAGATATTGGTGAGAGATGGTTCAAATAGAATAAGTTGGCCTTAAGCTACTATAAGCCCTTCCTCAAACCTAGTTATCAACAGGGTTGCAAGACTGTTTTCCCCTTATCCCACCTGCTAGAGAGATATGCCCTATTGATGAGGTATATTATCATGTACTTCACTTGTGAGGGGAGGTACTCCATGATTTATTCATATCACATAAGGCTGCTAATGCACTTCACCAGGGTTAAATTTCTAAACATTCCATACTATCTCTACTGGAGCATTGATAAAATGGCTTTAGTGGTCAAGAAAAGGAGTTATGCCCATCAAATGCAAAGCCTCTTTCACCACTCCTTGGTTAAGATGATTGTTTTGCACTGACTAGAGCAGCAAGGAATCCCTTGGGAATTTTTCATCTCACATGATATATTTTCAAATCCCCAAGCCTTCATTTAGAAAAATTTTCCTTCCACTTCACACTCACTTACCTCCCCTCCTCCATCACCTCCACCTATGCCTTCTCCACAAGGAAACCTACCTCATTCCCCTTCTCCTGATGCATAAAATGAAGCTGATGAAAGTAGGAATGAAGCAAAAGCAAATGACAGTGGAGATGAAGAAAACAGTGAGGCAGACATAGAGTTTAATGAGGAAGAGCAGGAGGATGATGATGACAAGGAGGAGGGAGATGAACATGGCATTCATGAAGACAAAGACAGTGAGAACTTGGAGGAAAATAGTGATGGTGATCATACCAATGAATCACTCCCAAGTACAGAAAAATGTGGCGATGATGATCAAGATGAAGACCAAGAATATAGTGAAGACAATGATGAAGGTGACAGTCAAAAAGAAAGTGAACATGACAGCCAAGAGAAAAATGTGCATGAGCATGATAGTGAGCCTAATCATAGTGCAAACAATGACAATATGGATGAAGATGATGAACATGAAGAAACCGAGGAATATGATGAGGAAATAGAAGATCAAGAACAAGGAAATGATGAAGCTGAAACAGAGTTTGAAGAGGCAGGAAGTGGCCAAGGAAATGACACTGATAGGACAATCAGTGATGAGAAAAATAGCTAAGAGGAAAATCATGATTGTCATGATAGTAGTCATGACCATTATGACACAGATCAACCTTCTAATGATAAACAGGGCCAAAGTGAAGTTGATGCAAAGGTGGGTGATCTAATCCAAGGCCAAGGTAATAGCATTGAAGACAAAAAAGGGGGTGATAATGATGAGGGTGTTGAAGGCAGCAGTGAGGCTCACATATTTCTCAGTGAACAAGATGATGATGTACATAGTGATGGGACATCTAGTAATCAGGGTGAGATGGAAGAAGAGGCTACACACAACAGTAAAAAAGGTTATAAAGAATGCTTTCCAGTAGATGATAACATTCACGAAAAGGACCCTAGAGCAGAAATCCTTAGACCTTTCGATTTTTCATACCACAGGGGGAAGAGGGATGTGTTTGCGGCCACAAAAAGGTAAGGGGCCATCTCTTCTCCAGCTATCAAACCATTGGACAAGGGCAAGGAAAAAAAGGAAAGGGGTGAGTAGCAGGTAAAGTTAAGTAGAAGTAAGAGAATCAAGAAGACTACTCAAGAGCCTCAATTCATTTATCTAGACAGTGACAATGAGGACAAGGATATGACCACCATATTGCTACTTTTAACCAAAGATGCACAACTTAAGGAGTGGGAAAGAGATTTTGAGATGGCACAACAGGTCATTCAGTATTACAAGAATGAGAACAAACACTTTAAGAAGGTGAAAAGGGGCCTTTCTCTCCAGAAGAAAATGACCAAGCACTATGCAAAGAAAAACAAGCTTGCTTGTGCCAAACTGAAGGAGGCCTTCATGGAGATAAAAAAACTAAAGGAGTAAAAAAAGCATGATAGCCTTGGGGTTTTGGCTGAGACTTCTCAACAGGTGTCCAAGACCTCTTAAGGGACCTCTCCACAAATGTTTGTGTCAAATTGAATAAAATTTTGTATTTTTGAAATTTTGAGGCCTCTGTGCGCAACACCCTTGGCGCTACGCACAAATTTGGGGTATCCTCAGCTTTAAAAATTTACATTTTTGGATTCATCTCATCATCATTAGTCTTCTCACAAAATTTCAAATCATTTGGAGTAGTGTTGACCTCCCAAAAGGTCAAAAAACATCAAAATTTTGACCATTCTGCCTCATTTTCAGGCAAGGTGTTGTGCATAAAGAAGTGTTGGGAGAATGGGTTTTTGGGCAGGAAAATGGCACTCATTTAGGAAAAATCAAGCATTTCTAGAAATTATACTCATCATTCTTTCCACCGAGCCATCACGGGGCCAAATCTGGCATTAGGAAGGGGTCCAAAACTTAGTCACAAAAGACCCTATTTTCTGCTGAAGTGGCGCTGCGCACAGAGACTGCCTAAGTGTGTTTTGGACCAAAAGTCAACAAAACACACTCATTTATTACAAATTGATATTTTTGAGGTTTTTGAGGCAAAACACTGTAGAATTAGGTGCAAATATTTATTTTGGCATTTATTTCTTAGGATATTATGTGCCTTGGGCCTTGCATGGTCTCTTGGCCATAAATGACATTTATGGTTGAATTTGACATTTTCCTACCATATTTAGGGTTTTAGTCCTCCTTTGCTCCATAAATAGAGCATGAGGCCCTTATGTATTTTGGTTGGCTTTTGATGAACTTGGAGAGAAATACATGGTTTCTATGAGCTTGGAGAAGAAATTGGTTTTGTCAAGTTGATGAATGGCTTGTTTGGCTTGATGATGGAGAAGCTTGTTTGCAAGATTCCTTAGCTTGGTGAATGGTGATTTCTTCTTAAGTTTTTTATGTTTTCTTGTTCTTGTTATGTTTCATCCTTCTTGATTGCTATAAATCAGAAAAGTATAGGTCAAGACATGCTCTTTGAGGCACCTTAGTCCTCCTGTTTGTTATAGCTTTGATGTTTTCCTTTGTTTGGTCATCTTAAGGAATTCTTGATTTCTCCTTAGGTCCACCTAAACTTGTTTTGTTTCATATATGGATTAGTATGCTAATTTACAAGTATGAGTCACGGTATGCCCTGATTACTTGAAATTGTCCAAACTCTCTCTTGAAACCTATCTTTGGAATATTGTTTGCTACGTTAAGTCAAAGAGGTCTCATTCGATCTTTCCCTTTGTCCATGTCTACCAACTTGTTCCAAAGTTCTTAATAACCTAATTTATTATGTTTAGGAGTTCCCTATTCGTAGATTGAGTTGTTTGTGTTATCTTATATGTTTTCCCAAATTATGAATTTGAATTTACTAAAGTTAGAAGCTCTTATGCTTTCTATGTTTCACTGGAATGTTTATCTTGGATATTTATTAGCTTAAGTATTGTTCATTGAGCTTAATGGTTTGCTCTACCTCATGGGTTGTAGATTTTAACTATATTTATTTAAGACCTCCTAGTTTTTCCCAAACTTGATGTTCACTACACCTCACACATCACCTTAAGGATCCATTAGCCCTGCTAGATTGGCCTTGCAAAACACTCTGATTCATCATTAAAACACTCATGACTTTCATTGACTCCATAGCCCATTGATTCAAAGACCTCTCACTCCACCTATTCCACTGGACCATCCTACCCAACCAAAATAATCAACAAACCCTACACTTAACAACTAGCCTAAAATCAAAACCCTAAAGTAGAAAGAACACATCATTTGCATTCAATAGAGAGATCCCTCTTTGAGTCCAGGAAGTCTAGGTCCTAGGACTCCAAAGACTATTTTCATGTTACCCTGTCATTTGGTATACCAATCTGCCAAATCACAGGACCACTAACATTCTGGTGATCACGATGGGACCTTCTAAGCTAGTGACAAACTATGCATTCCTTATATCTCAGAAAACCTACAAACATCCTTAGATTAACATTCTGTTGTTGATGGTGGACAACAAGTACATATTCAAAACAGTAAGCATCCTCCAACTGGTGACTCCATTAGTCTTCAGTAGCCCTATTGACCCCACTAGTCCTCACAAAATCACCTAGGAGTGAGTGAATCAAACCTAATGTTGTTGATGGTGGACAGAAAAGATGAAATCATCCACATGGCGACTCCACAACTATAGAAATACCTAACACTCCACTAGCGAAAGAACCTGAAACATGACCGGTCGTCCTAGAAATAAAGAACACTCAGGCTTAGGTTGGATTGAAGAAATTATTGTTTTTATAATAATTTCCTAATTTAAACCTGATCAGGAACACATTGATGAGATCCACATTGATTATTGGAAAGATCTCAAGCCTAAAGAAGCTGAGTCTCAAATTGCAGACCATGAGCAGACTTATACACCTATGCCAATCCCAGATTCACCTGTGAAAGACCTAGTGAAACATGAGCCTCATGCTATTTCTCTTAATCCTGCTGAAACCTCAAACAGTCATAAGTCTCTTGTTGCACTATCTATACCCACAAAGGCCCCAGAAAGATATAAGCCTCTATTTTTGCCTCTTATCCTGCAGCCCCTCATTGCAAAACTTGCAGATAAGCTACCATATTTCGATGGAGAAAATAGAAAGATCACTGTTGAACAACATATTCAAATTATTGAGGATTTACTTGACCTATTTGAAGTAGTAGAAGATGATGTGCATATTAGAATGTTTGCCTTATCATTACATGGACAAATTAAGAGTTGGTTTAAAGACCTTCCAGCTGCAAGCATTATTAGTTTTCATCAATTCACTCAAGTTTTCCTAGATAAGTAGATAGTCATGGGATATTTTTGTTGGGTATGTGTTATATTCTTTCCATGACTAGCCCCACGCGCTATACGTTGCGCCGGGCGCAACAAGGGGGGTCACACGGGGGGCAGCAGCCCCCCCTGTCAAGGTCCGGGGTAGCGCCCCGACAAATTTTTTTTGTGTGTGTGGTCCCACTCATAGGCGGACCCACCCATGTTTTTTGCATGATTTTGCACATGGTTTTGGGGTACGATGGTTTTCGGCCCCTGGTATTTTGTAGATCCGGTCAAGGGAAATACAATTATGTTCTAATCTAGGGTTAATGGATTGGGGTTTATGTATGCTTCAGCATGTATATATATGTGTTGCAACACTAAAAGGAATATAATGAAAAATCAAGCTAGTCATCCCAATTTGGGATCCAGGGGAAAATATTTGTGTTTATATGTTTTATGTTTTATGCTCTCACTATTGTTTATTTTCTGTTATAAGATTTGTGTGTAGATAATTTTTGTTCAGGGTTAAAACCTACATTTGGTATCAAAGATATTTCATCTTCAAGGGGATGCCTTTGCTGCTGAGGGTTTTTTTCTTGGGCCTGTGGTAGACACTATTCAGTGGAAGATCTGCGAGATCGATTCTTGTGGTGAAAAAAGATGGCGAGCAGCGGAAAGATAGAGATCGAGAAATTTAATGGTCAGAGTTTTGAGCTATGGAAGCTCAAGATGGAGGATCTACTGGTGGATAAAGATCAGTAGATCGCAGTAGATCCAAGTACTAAACTAACGGCAATGTCAGATGAAGACAGGAAGAAACTGGATCAGAAGGCTAAGAGCACAATACGGTTGTGTGTCTCAGATTCAGTATTGTTGAATGTATTTGGGGAAGCTACGGTGAAGAATTTGTGGGAGAAACTTGGGACTTTGTACCAATCTAAGTCTCTGGTGAATAGGTTGTTCCTACAGAAAAATATGTATAACCTGAGGATGAAGGATGGAAAATCAGTGACAGAGCATCTGAACGCCTTCAATACTGTGGTAAGTCAGCTGTCATCTATTGATATTAAAATCTCAGATGAAGATAAGTGCATTAGTTTGTTGTGTTATCTACCAGACTCATGGGATAGTCTCGTTATTGCAATAGGTAGCAATACAACTACCTTGAATTTTGATGACATTGTCTCAGCCTTGTTGTCGGAGGAAATGAGACGGAGAAATATGGAGGGCCAGAATGGAGATGCCTTATCTGTACGAGGAAGGTCCCAAAATAGAAACAAGAATAAGATTTCGAGTGGGAGATCTAAATCTAGAGGGAGATCTAAATATCCTGGAAAGTTTGTAAAGGTATGCCGGAAATGCGAAAAGGAAGGGCACTACAAAAAGGAGTGCAGATCTAAAGCTCCTAAGAAAGGAAAGGGATCTGATGATGCCCCTTCTGTAGAGGAAAAAACCACATCAGATGAAGGTGGGCATGTGTATTTGGCTTCTTCTTCAAATACACATGTAGATCATGAGTCATGGTTGATTGACTCAGGTGCATCCTTTCACTTCACTCCCCATAGGGATTGGTTCTGCGAGTATGAGAAATATGATGGTGGTGATGTCTTCCTAGGGGATGATAAGAAGGACAGAATTGTCGGATGTGGAAAGGTCAAGCTGAAGCTGCAAGGTGGAAGGATTAGAACACTTCCTGGTGTTCTGCATATTCCTGCATTGGCCAAAAATATGATTTCTGTAAGCAAGATGGATGATGCAGGTGTAAAAATAGTGTTCGAGAAAGATGCCTGCAAGATGGTTCGGGGAGCACTGGTATTAATGCGGGGAGTTCATATTGGAACTATGTACAAGCTACAAGGTAGCACTGTTATTGATGGGTGTAATAGTTCCGTGGTTCCTGAAAGAGGAGCGGAAAGCCTAACTATCTCTGGAGAAAAGACCATGCTATGGCATCAAAGGCTTGGACATATTGGAGAGAAGGGCCTTCGGATACTACATAGAAATGGTATGGTAGAAGGTATGTCTAATTGCTCTCTGGATTTCGATTTCTGTGAACATTGTTTATATGGGAAGCAGAATCGGGTGAGTTTTCCTTCTGGTGCTAAGAGGGCAAACAAGATATTAGAACTTGTGCACAGTGATGTGTTTGGACCTGTGTCAGTTCCATCACTGGGAAAGTCTGTGTACTATGTTTCATTCATAGATGACTTCTCAAGGAATACATGGATATATTTCTTGAGGAAGAAATCCGAAGTCTTTGACAAATTTAAAGAATTTAAGGCTCTGGTGGAAAACCAGACAGAGAAGAAGATAAAGGTGCTGAGGACAGATAATGGTGGGGAGTTCTGTAAGAAGTGTGGTATATCACGACAAAAGACTACTCCATACACACCTCAACAAAATGGAGTTTCAGAAAGAATGAACAAAATGCCGATGGAAAAGGCAAGAAGCATGCTCAGTGGTATCGGGTTAGGACAAGAATTCTGGGCAGAGGCAGTGGAGACTGCATGTTACTTAGTTAATGGATCACCTTCATTAGCGTTGGAGGATAAGACTCCACATGAGGTATAGAATGGTAAGAAACCCTTTCTTTCACATCTAAGGGTATTTGGATGCGATGCATATGTACATGTTCCAAAGGAGAAAAGGACCAAGTTGGATAATAAATTTGAAAGGTGAATCTTTATTGGGTATAAGGATGGTTTAAAGGGTTACAAGCTTTGGAATCCAGAAACAAGGAAGGTTGTGTACAGCCGAGATGTGGTGTTTAGAGAGGTGAAAGATGTTGTTACACATGAAATCCTACCAAAGGAACTTGAGAAGATAGAGTTTGAGCTAAAGGAGGATGAATTAGACTCTACAACAGAAGAAGACTCAAAAGAGGAAGAGCCACAAACTCCAGCTGTGAGAAGATCAGTTCGGGAAAGAAGGCAACCAGAAAGGTATAGTCCATCTACCTTTTGTTTAGGTTTTGCCTTAACTATAACTGATGATGATCCCAGAACTGTCAGGGACGCAGTAGATTTAGAGGATGGAAAACTCTAGAAGGAGGCCATGGTTGATGAAATGGCATCCTTGCATAAAAATGAGGCATGGGATTTGGTGGAGTTGTCGGCCGGAAGGAAGCCCATCGAGAGAAAATGGGTGTTTAAGAAGAAGAAGAATGTAGAAGGCAAGGTGGAGAAATACAAAGCTCGATTGGTAGTAAAAGGTTATTCCCAGGTGCTAGGAATTGACTTTGGTGATATTTTTTCTCCTATTACCAAAGTTACTTCTATTAGATTACTTTTATCTATTGCTGTTGCATTTGATTTTGAGATATAACAGATGGATGTGAAGACAACATTTCTTCACGGGGATCTAGAAGAGGAGATCTACATGAAGCAACCTGTAGGCTTTATGGTGAAGGGTAAGAAAGAACTGGTGTGCATGTTGAAGAAGTCTCTGTATGGGTTAAAACAGTCACCAAGGATGTGGTATCAGAAATTTGATACCTATATACGGGGACTTGGCTTCACCAAAAGCAAGGAGGATCACTGTGTTTATTTTAAATTAATTGGTGACCGTGTTATTTATTTGGTCTTGTATGTAGATGATATGTTGTTGATTGGAAATGACAAAGAAATTATCCAAGATTTGAAGACCCAACTGTTCTCCAAATTCGACATGAAGGATCTGGGTGCTACAAATTATATTTTGGGCATGGAAATTAAGAGAGATCGGGCAAAGAGGAAGCTCTGGTTAAACCAAAGGAAGTATGTTGAGACTATATTGCAGAGGTTCAATATGCAGGATAGTAAACCAGTGAAGGTTCCTATTCCTGTAGGTGTAAAGCTGTCTGCTGAACAGTGTCCCAAGACACAAGAAGAAGAGGAGTATATGTCCCGTGTTCCATATGCAAGTGCAGTGGGTAGCCTGATGTATGCAATGGTCTGTACTAGACCAGACATTGCACATGAAGTGGGAGTATTGAGCAGATTTATGTCAAACCCAGGGAAGGAGCATTGGACAGTAGTGAAGCGGGTTTTCAGATATTTACGTGGCACTAGTGATTATGGCTTGTGCTACCAGGGAAGACCAGGAATGGAAAGAATGTTGGACATTCGTGGTTTTGTTGATGCAGACTGGGCTGGAGATCTGGACCAAAGAAGATCTACAAGTGGGTATGTGTTTAGCCTATTTGGAGGTGCAGTCAGTTGGATGAGTAAAAGACAATCTGTAGTGGCGCTTTCAACTACAGAGGCAGAATACATAGCAGCCACTCATGCAAGCAAGGAAGCAGTTTGGTTGCAGAGATTGTGTTCAAGTATGGGGTTGGTACAACAAGCTATAAGGATAGAATGTGATAGCCAAAGTGCAATTTTCTTGGCTAAGAACCCTGCTTATCATTCAAAGACAAAGCACATTGATGTTCAATATCACTTTGTTAGAGATATGGTTGAAGCTAAAAGGGTGTTGCTGGTAAATATGGACACTTTGAAGAATGTTGCAGATGCATTGAAGAATTCTGTAAGCACTTAGAAGTTCTCTTGGTGTAGAGAAACAATGGGTGTTGAAGAATTTTCCCAATGACTAAGCTCTCCTGTGGCTCCCTGTAGAAAGAAAAAAACAAGTGGGAGAATGTTGGGTATGTGTTATATTCTTTCCACGACTAGCCCCACATGTTGTATGTTGCGCTGGGCGCAGCAGGGGGGTCACAAGGGGGGTAGCAGCCCCCCTGTTGGGGTTCGGGGCAGCGCCCTGGAAATTTTTTTTTTGGTTTGTGGTCCCACTCATAGGCGGACCCACCCATGTTTTGTGCATGAGTTTGCACATGGTTTTGCGGTACGATGGTTTTCGGCCCCTGGTATTTTGTAGATCCGGTCAAGGGAACTACGGTTATGTTCTAATCCAGGGTTAATGGATTGGGGTTTATGTATGCTTCAGCATGTATATATATGTGTTTTAACACTAAAAGGAATATAATGAAAAATCAAGCTAGTCGTCCCGATTTGGGATCCAGGGGAAAATCTATGTGTTTATCTGTTTTATGTTTTATGCTCTCGCTATTGTTTATTTTCTGTTATAAGATTCGTGTGTAGATAATTTTTGTTCAGGGTTAAAACCTACAATGTTTTTCTCATCATAATGGAATAAAATGATTTGAAAATACAACCAGGGGAGACAGTACAACACTTTTCAGCCAGGTTCAATGAATTATATAATTCAATACTTGCTAAGATAAATCCACCCTAAGGGTGGGCCCTCTTGCAATACCCAAATGATTTTGACCCAAAAATGGCATTCTAGATAAGAGAAAGAGATCCTTCAAACCTGGAAGAAATGCAGAGTATGACCATTACTGTGGAATACAACATACTGGAAAGAGAGGAAAATTTAAAAGTAATAAAGAAAGACAAATTAGCTCAAGAGAAGCTAATTTCTTCAAAAATAAAGCTAAAAATGTTGAAAAATGCAGCCAACAAAATGATGCATATAATGGACATGAAAGAGAAAGAATACAAGGGTGAGGTTGGAGCTTGTCATTCAAAACAGCTGGGACTATTTACTTGCGAAGAACAAACTTAGTCACTACAAGGCAAGAGAAACAATCAAAATATGCATGCTGAGCTAGATTTCAAGGAAGAAGATGTGCAAAATTGTCAAGTAAGTACTGGATACCTTCCTACATCTTGTGCTTCACTATTAAGAGAGCATTACAAATAAATTGCAAATAGAAATAGAGAGCATTGCTCTAAAGAATCAATCAAAAGGCAGGATAGATGATACAAACCCTTTTGCAGATCTAGAGGTCTTTCCTTTAAGCCATCTTGAAACCACACAATCTAAAATATAGAATGATTCAACACCTTTAGGATCTCTACCTTTATGCTTTGATTTATTTCAGATTATAAAAAGAAATTGGCACCTTGAGGATCTATCAGAGGAAATTCATGGATTTCATGCTTGAGTTACCTACCACACAAATCAAGAAGAGTTGGTTGAGGATGAAATACATCAGGAAATGAAAGATAACCCGCAAGACCTCTCTAAAATCCCAAGTGATGATTCATCATCTTTTCCACGTGCGTCTCAAGAAGACATCCAACCTCAGAATCAGCCTTCACAAGGGAATCAGGACTACTGTAGTTCTATCCAAAAAAAGATAAAAATGCCTCCTTTTTAAACTGAAGAGGAGATAAATCAGCTTATAAGCATGCAATCAACCTCTAAACCTTCATATGAATAGAACAGTTCTATTTATTTTCCTCCTAATCCCAGCTATCACAGATCATAAAATGGATTTATATTTCAACTCAAAGAGAAAAAATATGATAGTCCAATATGTATAGTTGGTGACATTAATTATATTAATGATTCTCCATGGTTTGATCAATATGTCGATGATTATGATATCCAAATAAAATCTAATTTTGTAGAGCAATCAACATTTGGTTTGTGGGAGGAACCTCAGTTTCATCAACTTGACAAAAGTGATCAACCAATGCATAGCAGGTATGACAGTGATGATGGAAGTTTAGAAAATTTGGAATCACATGAAGGCTTGGAAGTTGATGATCATGGGAGAGTTTCTGTGCTGCCATTCCAAGAAGATCTATTTCCTAAGAATGCTCCTTCTTGTCCACATGATGACCTTCACACAGATTCCATCTCACTCAATCAAAGCATCTCAATTTTTTTAAAATACAACATTTCAATACATGATGAATCTGACAGTGCAAGTGATCATAAGGAAGAGGTGGATTTTCTTTCCCAATAGAGTCTCAAGCTTAGCCAAGTGAAGACAGAAGTAGTCCTAAATCAATATTATTTTCCAAATCCTCGCATCTAGGTAATGTTCCAAGACCCATTTGATATTTTCTTAAAGACAGACGAAGAGGGATTAAAATATGTCAAGAACAATTTGATGCAAGGTGTAAAGAAAAGCTTAGGCACTACTATTCATACACAAGTAATGTGGGAGTGGCCTTTTGAATTTTTCAAAACCCTCAAAGAGTTGAACCCAGACCCTCATATAATCATCTGCTTGATTGGTTTTATTGGAAAAGAGATTTCACCAGCTGAATGTATATCATGTATAGGTTAGATTAGGATAGATAGGCAAGAAAATAAGCTTAGCACTATGAGCATCTTTCTACCTTTAGTTTTAGATTGTTTTGACCAAAAAAAGAGAAAAAATACAAAACAAAGAAAAAATGAAAAAGAGGGCAGATTTGAAAAAGAGGTATAGCCCCATACCCAAAAAAGAAGAAGAGTACTACTGAAAGTATGCAAGCCTAAATGCCACTACTTGTTCCAAAAAGTCTTGTTCTGTCATCTAGCCTAATCATGGCTAAACATTTTTTCAATTTATTGCTAATAAGTTAGTGAAAGATAGTTAGTCAAATTATGCAAACTTGACTTATCAAAAGATAGATTAGGGAAGAAAGATATTGGTTCCACATGCTTAAAACATAACCAAGGACAAAAATGGGGATGAATAGCAAACAATGTATCAGAACCCTAATTTTTCTAGTCTTATTTTGTATAAAAATAACTTTTGTGTGCAGCTTGTTCTTATGCCACAAACCCATGGTAAGTCAGAATGTCTAATCCTGATTTAAACCATGTTTTTAATTGCATGTTTATAGCTTAGTGAATGAATCCTCTCAAACAGTTTGAACTTGATAGTTGAATAGTCTAGGTAGAGAATAAAAAGTTCATTAGCATAATCTGGACTTTGGAAGAAATAAGATAGAAGTAGATAGTTTTTTTTGCCTTAAAAAGAAAAAATGTCAAGGGTTGGCTAGTAAAATTGCACCCAAAGAAGAAAAAATGTTAGGCAAGTAGGTTGGGTAGGTAGAGATGAAGTTGAGCTAATCATATCTTTCAAATTATTAATATCATAGCTTCAAGAAAGCATCAACAAGAGTAAAGACATAAAAATATGCCCAATGGATGAGGCTCCGACCTCCATTAATCTAGAGATATGAAGTTCTGGACACCTCCTAAAAAGGAGTTTCCCTCCCCAAGTGGAGCCACTATTAATCATCAGTGATTTTTTTCCTTCATAGATGACTAAATTATTTCCCTAGATTTCTAGAAACAAAGTTCATGAATATTGTTAGTTCTAGAAATCTCACTGCCTTCATCATCCTTAAGACAAATTTTCACTATTTCATCATTCCATCGTGTCAAGCTCTACTTACCAATCCTAGAAAACACATTAGGGGCTCATGCCACTCATTTTGTCTATATTTTGTCACCTTTGACCCAAATCCTCTGTTTTGTTTTGCCTAAACCCCCCACTACCACAGACCACCAATCAAACAGCTCTGTTGTGTCTCCCAAAAATACCCCAAGCATCGATGGTGTCAAAACTGTCTCTGTAGGCCCTTTAGATAGATCAAGTACATTGGATTTTGGATCTTCAATACATCAGTTTATCATAAACTCTGTTTTACACATTGATGACCCAAAAATCTAAGTATTTAGTCCAAAGCCAAGTTCAAGAAACCTTCCACTAGGTCACCTAGGGTTTCACAAGTCATAGGGTGGATTTGGTATCCTAAAATCTCTGTTTTTCCTATGTAAAGAGACTGCATTCAAAGAAGAAAAGGAACAAAGAACTTTGTCCAAAATTGATCAAAGGGTCATTCAAAGAAATGCCTCCTTGGCCTTGTGCGCAAATTATGCAAAGGATAGTTTCCCTTGCTCACATTGCTACAAAAAGATCAAGATGGCCATCAACCTAGAAAAGAGTTAAGGTAATAGGGTGAAATCACCATTGAAGGCATCCATAGCAAAGAAGGAAGAAAGGCCTATCTTTGAAGAGAATTGGGGTTTGAGACTGATTTGGCCAAAAAAGTGAATCAATACAAGGACTACAAAGACAGAACATCACCTTCAACTCCATCTAGTGCACATTGAAGATTTTTAGAAAAAATTAATGAGTTTTGAAAGGTTTTAGATAGCGTAGAAGACAACACTATTTACTTTTTTCTAGCAGCCCTAAAACCTAGGAGTTTGGGAAGAATGAAAAACTGGTCAAAAAATGATGATATAGCCTCCTTCATAAGAGTAGATGACAATCAAAGGATTTCAAGATTCCCTCTAAGGGTTTGACACAAAAAGCATTGATTCCACCTTACCAAAAGGACAAATGACAAAGAATATCAATGCAAGGGCCTGAGTTTTCAAATACAGTCAGAAGATTTCAAAGTAGTCAAAAGGGAGGCAAGCATGAGATGAAAAGACTAAGGAGAAATCAAAGATATATCACTTTCAACATGGTCAAAGAAACAAACATGTAATTAGTCTAAAAATAAAGTAGAGAAGCCTCCAACAAGGGTTTACTTATCAAAAGTATATTCTGCAAAAGATAGCTAGCCATGAATGACACTTCTGCAGGACTGTCAAAGATGGCTACCTATAGGAAGATTGATAAGGTCAAAAAAAACTAATGTTTCTCACAATGGTGGAACATATGAAGACCAAAGGAACTATTTATGCCAATTGATAGGGTTGTCACACCAAGAATTTTTCACTGCTTCAAATAAAAAACATAACAAAATTCCAGTTGAAAGAAGGTCAAAATTATTCTCTTCAATCTTATCCACCAAGCAATCAAAGGAAAAAAAGATACAGGATTGAAGACTCAAAGGTGAAGCTACCAAAATGATCACATGCCTACTATTTACAAGTGTTGAAAAAAGATAAAGGGGAAAAAACCTTCAAGGAGCACTAATGTCACTAAATGACTTTTTCCTTAACAATTTGTCAAAATGACCTTCTGCTTTTCAAGAATTGGTTCATGTTTCCAAAATCTGGGTAAAATGAAAAGAATAATCTTGTTGAAATTTTTGTAAACCAAAGAGAAGCATCAAGATGCTCCAGCCAAGGCAAAAAACCATTTTTTCAGATATCTGCCACCTACAGCACAAAAGGACCACAAAGGTAGTGAAAAAGAAAGAAGAGAAAACAAACATTAGAAAGTGGGTTTGATCATGAAATTAGTTTTCAAAAGGAAGTATAAAGGTCTTTTTCCCTCTTCGCAACTCATTTTGTCTTTGAAAGAGAAGGAGAGCCATTGAAAACATTTTTTTAGGGTTTTCTGCAAAACTTGTTGATGTTTTCAGGTGCTGCGCACAGAGCCATTGACGCAGCACACAGAGGAGGCAAATATAGTGCAAAAAGCACTGTGCTACGTACTGGAGAGGTGGTGCTATGCATAGGCCTAGTTCGGGCCCTACTTGTCCACCACTCAACGGTATTGTACACAAGGAAGGCCCGACCCGACCCAACGATGCGCACAGGGAAGGCCCGACAGGCACATCATGTCGAGTGGCGCTACGCACTAAGGAGATTTGGCTAAATTTTCCCAAAAAATTGCTCAAACTCACTTTTTCTCCTCCTCAAGTTCGCCCCAGGCTCCTGCATGAGTTATACAAGGTTGGTAGTCATTTTCTTTGCCCTCCAAATTGATCTTTTTTCATTCATAATCAAAGGAGGATATCAAAAACCTAAATTTGGCCAAACTCTAATCTTCATGGAAATCAAATATTTAACCTTCTAGGGAAAGAATTACCAATTGGAGAGCTGTCATTAGCATAAATACACTCAATACAAGCTAAGCCTCCTTCTAAACTCTAAAAGCATTCCTAGACTTACATAATTTTTCCCTCATTTGCTAAAATCTGCCCTCAGCATCACTCATTTGTCCTCCCTATACCTAAAGCTCTCACCAAGCTAAAAACAATTTTTTTCAAGGATATAATTAGCCACCATTTTCGAAGAAGAGATCACTACTAGTAGTGATGAAGGTCAAAGGTCTATAAAGCCAGAACACAAGGGATGAAGGGTTAACAGGTTTGAGCCTTTAGATACCATTCAAATCACCTCTTCTCCCATGATCCTTGCATGTTTTCAATATGTTGGATGCTATAAGTTCTGTGAGAAGGTTAAATAGGTCCAAAACCACTCAGAGTTGACTAGGCTTTTCATTCTTAGCCTACAAAACCACCAGGTCAACCTAGTAGGAGTAAAATTTGAAATATCATCCAAATCCATTGCTAAAGCCACAGGAATACCAGATATTGGTGAGACATGGCTCAAACAGAAGAAGTTGGCCTTAAGCTAATATGAGCCCTTCATCCAACCTAGTTATCAACAAGGTTGCAAGACTATTTTCCCCTTCTCCCAACAGCCAGAGAGATATGCTCTTCTGATGAGGCAGATTATCATGTACTTCACTTGTGAGGGGAGGTACTCCAAGATTTATTCATATCACATAAGGTTGCTAATGCACTTCACCAGGGTTAAATTTCTAATCCTACCATACTATCTCTATCGGAGCATTAACAAAATGGCTTCAGTGGTCAAGAAAAGGAGTTATGCCCACCAAATGCAAAGCCTCTTTCACCACTCGTTAGTTAAGATGATTGTTTTGCACCAGCTAGAGCAGCAAGGAATCCCTTGGGAAGTTTTCATCTCACATGATATATTTTCAAATCCCCAAGCCTTTCAGCAAAATTTGCCTTCCACTTCACACTCTCTTACCTCCACTCCTCCATCACCTCTACCTATGCCTTCTCCACAAGGAAACCTACCTCATTCCTCTTCTCCTAATCCATCAAATGAAGATGATGACAGTATGAATGAAGAATAAGCAGATGATAGTGGAGATGAAGAAAATAGTGAGGCAGACACACAATTTACTGTTATTCCCCTTTTTGAACTTAGAAATTCTATTGTTTTTCTATGAAGAAAACACTGTTGCAAAATCTCATTTTCCCCCTCCTCCACTCAAAAAATAACCTTCATTTTATCCACTTTTTCCCCTACGGAATTCCTCTATTTTTCATATTTTCCCTTATTCCCTTCATAAAAATCCCTTTTACAAAGTCTAAAACTCATTTTTGGACTTTACCGAAACCCCCAAATCCATTAAAATCTATGAAAAATTTCATAAAAAATAAGTTTTTTGAGCTGCAGGCTTAAGCCCCTTTGGGCTAAGTCTAAAGCACTTCCCTCCATGTGCCCGTGCCCTAGAACCAGGCGCTAGACTTATAAAGCGCTTATCGCATCGACAACAAACAAAGAACGAAAGTCTTCGGCCTTTATAAAACTTTCGATGCGATTGGCCTCTGGTTATAAACCCCGAGCCATTTTGCTGCTTCATATAACCCATAACCCCGCAATCGAGCACTAAAACTTACAAATAACTCATCTCTGATGCATATTTCCCTTTGTTAATTCAAAAACCCACTTTCCTAAGTTTTGGTCTAAACCCGCCAAAACAATGTTTTTTAATGTAAATGGGTAGAATGAAAACCCCCGCATCATTTTTCCGATGCGATTGAGCCCCTTCATATAAACCTTCGCTTTTCTCCATATAAAATTACGCCCGAGACCAAGAGTTTAAGTCCTGAAGCATTAATCACATCGGAGAAATCAAAATGGTTAGATTGAAAGACCCGCACCAAAGTTCCGATGCGATTGGCCCTTATACATAAAGCCCCAGGCCTTTGCTCTCCATACATCCAAAGGCCCCGTAGACAGGTGCCAACCATCATATATATAACCCGCTCGATAGCCAAAACCTTTGTATTTCATTAATTTTTGGGTTTCATATGTATTAAAGGGTTTCCGTCGGTATGTGATTTGAAACAATATCCACCGTTTATCCCAGAACAAATCAATGGACTGCAAAAAATCACATCGGGATTTTTTCATCGGGTGCATGTTATTTCCTCCCCTGATTGGCATTCCCTGATCCATTCTCTACCATTGATCTGATCTACAGATCGATGGCTCACAATCAATCACTTCAGCACCCCCATGTTCTTTTCCCCGCCGATTTCGATATCTCCGAGTACATCTGGACCGTCCACGTGTCCAGATTGGACGGTCTAGATCATGTTTCCCAACTTTGGTTTAAAAACATGCAGCCCCACTCATAATGTTTCTCAACCAATCGCAGTCGTTGATCTCTGCAGATCAACGGTCCTCAGTAACCCATTCTCTGCTTTTGTATCACTTTCATTTGATCCCAAGATGCAATCTCCGCCATTGATCCTCACATCCAACGGCTCATATTAAACCCGACAAGCCTGCCTCCTATGGGTCCTGCCTTCTTCAAGATTTGATCTAGGCTGTCCATCCTTAATCCCATGGCCCATATTGAAACCACCCATCTTCATTTTGCCCGCGCATATTTCCTATATCGTGCTCACTTCCCCACCGTTAGATCTGAGGGTTCCAGATCTAACGACCCACATTCCATATTGCATAACTTTAAGCGTGATGGTTAATTCCTAAAAATCATGTGATATAAGTTGTTTTCCGATGCCACATGTCGAGCGAGGACGCATATCGCGTTCGAAAAGGCAATACTGCCTACCCGCCTTTTTCTCACATGAAAACAACTATTTTGCCACCCGAAACCATTTTCCCTCTTTTCCATTATGCGTTATCGCATGTGCTTCCCGTTGTTTATCTTTACAAATCAATGGCCCTAGATCACTTTCGCCTTACACTATCGCCCTCTGCCTTTACCAAGGGTTTTCAACACACGATCTCCATCGTTTATCTCGTGGGCTGATCTCATCCAATGGCCCATGATCATCCCGAACCCCCAACTTTACTTTTAACCATATTTCCTCCAAACAAAGGTTTCAGACCCAACTTCTTCACATTTTCTTCTATTTTCCAAACAATGTGACCCCTTCACATTGTTAATTCACAACCAATCCCGACCATTGATTTTCTTGGTTGAATCATAGATCAACGTCTCTGATATAATTTTTCACCGCTCATTCATCAAACCAATTCCCTTTAACCTTCGCACACAGATCTGCACCATTTGATGCTGCCATCCAACGGCCACGCTTTTCCCCGGAACCTCTGAAGCAGTTTTACCCAATAACGCAGGGCTTTATAACATTGTGTGTATTTTGCAGGTTTCAATGGTTTTTCCATTATATCAAAGGAAAACCAAAGGCTGGCGATAATGATCCCTCATGCCTTTATGCATACAGAAAGATCATTCTACGGGTTTCAAACTTCACATCTCATCAATGCTTCATGGGCATTGATGCCATATGGACCCTTTGCAGAAAATTCACATCAACAAGACACAGTGGATTAAATCAAATCAAAGAGTATCAGTGTCGAAGACCCAGACACAAAAAAAATGAAGGATTAAACATTAATTATACAGTTTAATGGAATACGGCTAAAAGTCGATTATCAAAGGCCTAATACATTGAATTAAACATAGTTAAAGGAAAATCAAGGATATTTATCGGATAGAGGATGCCTCCACTGCCACATCAGAGGCAAATTGATTTCTCTCAGCTACCAGATTGCCACCTGTGCCTTCACAGCATTTGAAAAAGGCCAAGTAATGACCAGAATAGAGCATATCTGCCCCTTATAGCTGAATAGTTATTTCAAATCAAAGAAGCTAATATAAACTATCAACAGAATTTATTGTAAAAGATGACACAGAGCCTTAAAGTCAACATAAGCTTCCATCAAGCTTAATTACTTAATGCAAACCAATTAATATAGGAAAATATCTATAAACTTCTCCCTTGAGCCCCTCAAAGGCCGAGAAGCATTAATTGTATTAATTGAAATCAGAAGATATTTTATCTCTTTTGAACTCCTCATTCCTCTATAAAAACTCATTGAGTAAAACATTGAAAACATTGGTTATTTGATTACTAGTTGTAATACTAAAACTCTCTGAAATAATACATAGTTTGTTGAATTTGAAGAAGAAATTGAAGTCTTGGAAGCCCTGATGATGTTGTTGCATGCTTGTTCTTGAGAAGGCTTTATCATTGGATCCATGAGCTTGGCTGTTGGTGAATTATTCTGAACTATTTAATGTTTTCCCCTGTTTTCGTTTTGTTCCATAAATTCTTACTACAGTAGGATGAAATTTTTAGGCTAAGAAATGACTCTTGGAAGCACCTTAGACCTGTTTATACTTCACTGTTTTATGTTTTCTTCTGCTGAAGTATTTTAGAGTCTTTAATCTTTCTCTTTAGTCTTCATGCTTTTTTATTTCTCTAATAGTTCGAATAGTTGGTTTGAGCATGATTTATGGTTTTCCTTACTTGTCTGCTGCCACTTAAAGACTGTTATTGAAGTCTCCCTTTGAATTTTCTTTGTTTACAGTGAGCCAAGGAGGTCTGTTTTAATCTTGCCCCTTGTCCTTGCTTGAAAAGTTGGCTTAAAGGTCTTTATAGTTGTGATCATAGATGTATTTAGGTGTTCCCTCTTCTATGACCACAATTATCAGTAAATCTTTTATGTTTTCTAAGTCATTTGAAATAAAATATTTGAGGAAATAGGATGTTCCCTGAATCTTAGATTTCATTTTAAAGGTTGTTTTGAAGTCATTATTTGCTTAAAGTGTGATTTGTAGAATTCATGGTTAGCCCTGTCTATCAAATTGCTCTTTATTGTTCAATTTGTGCTTTCAAATTCCCTTTGTTGAGAATTAAACTTCTCTTTCCAAATCATTGATGTCCATCTCATTCCAAAACCAAAGGATCCTACGGCCAAGTTAGATTTTCCCTTTGATATCCCATATCCATTTATAAGTTTGTCATGACCTATTTTTGACTCCATTGCCCAATGAAGCTGACATTTCCCCTTTCTATCTATCTTTCCTAGACCTTTTAGGTTCTGTTGTATCAACTCAACCAAACAAACAAACAAACCCTTGCACTTAATAACTAGTCTAAAACCAATTCTCAAAGCACACAAGATAAACCTTTGCAAAAACAAATAATTTGAGAGATCCCTCTCTGAGAACAGGAGGACTAGATCCTGTAACTCTAAATATTGGTTCTGATGTTGCCTTGTCTTTTTATTTTCTAAACTATCAAAACATGGGACACCAACAGGTTCTTACCTCTCGCTTTACTTCCCAACAATTGTGTCACTGAAGACACAATAAAAAAACACCTAGAAATTGCACCTCTAAGTGCCCTAGTGTAGCAATGGTGAGCATGCCCAGGTATGTTAGAGAGATTTCCAGGTTATTACCTCTCATCTTACCACCCAACAGTTGCAGAGTAGGAACACTCTATCATCTAACAAACAATTCTGTTTGATTGGATCGTCACTGCTATCCCCGGAAACGATGCCAAAATGTTGGATGGTATAAATCATTGTTAAATTACTAAAATAGTACACATAAATTATCAATATAGGGACGTCTTTTATTTCAATGATAGTCACATTGTCTGTGCTGATACATCAAACTAGAAGCCAAGTAAAGGAAATCGTTGTTGAATTAAATGTTGGAAGGAATCACTCATGCAGAAATAAAACGATCTACAAGAATGTAATCATGCCTCAATTAATCTATACCTAGCGCACCACACAACAATTACCTAGTCGATATCTCTAATCACACATGCGTAACAACATATATGATATTTGAATTGAATCAAATCTATTCGCATCTAGAACAACATCAACAACAATTCCACTGATACATAAAGCAGATAAGAAATATGTATAGCTACCTTAACTGTTGCAATCCCTGCTAAAGAAGAGGGCCCTTCCTCCCTAACAGGGTGCAGGAAGAGAAAGAACTTAAAAGGACACTAAACCAAACAATGCATGTAAAAACAACAATGTGATAACTTGTATTAATGTTAAAAAAATTACAAAGCCAAAATAGTAATGTTCTTTGCTAACTTTTTGACCTCAAGGGTCGAGAATTATATAGTGTTACATGTTCAAAAAAACAAGGGATGGATCAGTCATGAGAATCTTTATGATTCTCATGCTGATCAAAATAGGATACATATAGTTACAACCACTTCTTAATAAAAATTCTTACTGGAATAATATAGATTACAATAAAAAACCACCTAAAAGTTGTCATCCTAAAATACAATACGTAATGACTCCTACAACTGTTGTGGAAAATTACAGCTGTAGTGTAATAGAAATAGAGGACAGGTTGGCATCCAGAAGTTGATGATATCCAGTCAGCAGTACAACTATAACAGGAGTCAGCAGGTCTGTAATAACGCCATGATGAAACAATGTTGTGGTGTAATAGCTCAGTGTAACAACACAACTTTAACAGTTCATGTATGCCTCATGCTCTAGATATTTTTTGCTAAAAATAACATCTGGAAGGACAAAAAAAGTCTAGAGAAATTCTCCAAACATTCATCCCCAGTTAGTCATAAAAAAATACATGATACATCATAATAATCAATGAAATGGCAAGATATTGAAAATAAGGTGAAAAAACACTGTTTAAGATAGAAAGGCACGAAAAAGAGGCAAATATAGTCCCAATTGTTGAAGTCACAAGGTGACAATAGGGGAAGTAGTTTTAGGAAATAAATAAATAAATGGCGCCCAATAGCTACCTGTTTTTGAAGATAGCTTTTATTTCCTGAGTTTTTGTATAAAGGAGGTGGAGGCAGTTTTTGTTCAAGACTCGAAGGGTGCTACTCAGGAGTAATTACATGCATGCATTATCAATAGAAGAAGTTGATGCCAGGTGTCAATTTATCAAGTTCCCTTCCAAATTTTAGAATTATGTTTTGCACTTTTTGGGGACAAATCCAGATGTCAATTTCAGCTGATAGTTGCACTTTTTGAGGAAGTGGTTATACCAAAAAACAGGAGCAGCCTGCTAATATATTGCCACATCAGTCCAACCACTTCGAAATATATGGAATCATGTTGTTTAATTTTATTATGTTGCACTAATTTGTATTATGGTAAAGGATAAGCTTCACCTTATGAATATAGGAATTTAATAATTCCTCCAGAATAGATTCACACTTTTTATGGAAATATCCGCATAATATCTTTTGTATATATATGATGGAACTCAATGGAGAAAGGGTTGGGGGTTTGTGAATCTTATACTCATGTGATCAATGTACTCTTTGAGATAATAATATTGAAGAACACTTTTGAGGAATTATTGCTATCTTGATATGTGTATTGTTGATCCTTCTTATGTGTTTCCATACCTAAATTCCTTCAGTTCCAGTTTGTAATTTCAAATGTTGTTATATGTTTTTATGATCCTCTTGATGTGTTTATGTGCCTTATTGATTTTTATTAGTCTTACTTAGAAAACTTTCGTGATGAGTTGTGCATAATAGCTGGTTAAAGAGCATTCCTTACGACAGAGACTTTTAATGATGTTCAATAAGATTATTGTAATTCTTATGATAGCCTTCTTTTATTGAATATATTATCAAACTGGTTCTTGTGTTGTTTTTCATAAAAGCAGTGGATTTATGCCTTGCATACCTACTGTCCCTTATGTTATTCCATACTTTATTCCTGCCATATACTAAAAACTTATGTTTTGCTACCATATCAGGCCTAAATACCCTCATTGGTGTGAAAGTGAATTTTTCTAAAACCCTTTTCAGTGATTGAGAGCTTTAACCCCCTTACAATAATCCAATCCAAATCATAGAATAGCCCTTGAGCTTAAGATGTGTCTGGTCAGGCACTTGTCACAATCCATGTTTTGATTCCAGCGCGCTAACATCTTTTGGTGCGTCTTTCAGGAGAACAAGGCCTTGAAACGAAGTATTCTCCCGAGTCTCTTGTTTTAAATTGCTGATGATAAATTCTTGATGGTGACCAATAATTGGCTACTTGAAGAATATTGTGATATTTCACCTGACGAATCCATGACAAAGAATCCAGAGGTGACTCCACTGTTTTCGTATCCAACACTCTGATGGAAGTGATCCTCACTAAAAGATATGTCTTTTGAAATTTTTCAAAGATAGATGGATTTCCTAATCCTTTGCTAGATAGAATTCAATGGGAATTTTCTCTTCCAAGGTTTAGTGGGCATTATTGGGAAGTAACAATTGATTTTTTATGGGATTTTCATGACTAGATTCATAGGCTAAATTTTTTTCATGAAGACATAAAGATTATGTTGCTTAGATATTCTTTGGAGGGTGCATCCCTTGTTTGGTGTAGAGATCCTCCTAAAAATAACATCACTTGTTTGAAAGATTTTCATGATGCTTTTAATTCCTTTTATAAAGATAGGTATCTAGTCGAATATTTCACTCCAAAATGTTGCTATCAGTTTGATAAGCAAGTTGAAATTGATGATGAACAACATAAATGTAAAGAAAACATGGTTATATCAGAAGGTATTCACCAACCCTTTTGTTCTCACGATTTTCTTCAATATCCTATCATTCAAGAAGAGGATAAACAACATTTTATTGAGAAGCATGACGATATATTAGGTGAACATAGTGAAAACCTCATAAATCAGCCTTTGTTTGATAAACATCCTAGTGATGAAGAGTAGGTTTTTATGTCACCTTGTCTTAAATTTTACAGTGATGATCCAATCTATGATAGTTATGAATCTAAATCCGGGGAAGAAGATGATGCTCAACTCATACAAATTGCCAAGGAATTATTACCTTTGCTGAGAATTAATGATAAGAAAAATAGTTATGAGGCTATGTTTGAAATGTATAAATCTGAGTTGCAGAGATGCAGTGCCAAAGAAGAAATTTGTGAAAAAAAATGAAGAACAAGCTCTTCATTAAAGAATTTTTCTATCAAAGGAAAGTATTTGTCAGCTTATCCTTGAACTGAAAGATGTTTTGAGTAAGTCTCATTTTCGATTTTCTGATCCTATTGCTGACTATATGGAGTTTAGCTTTCTGAAAGTATCTCTTGTTATTAGTCTTGGAGCACTTCTCATCCATAGCAGCAAGTATGAGTCACATTTGTATATTATGCTTCATACTTTTTAGCCTTTCAACAATGGATGTGAAGACAGGTCAAGAAATCAGTTGTTGAAAAATTCCTTTTGGAAGTTTGTATAGACTTGATCAAGTGAATTTTAGCTAATTAGAAGTAGGGATGTACGTAAATAAGCTTGCCACTCGAGTATTGGTTTCAATTTTAGATTAAATTTTGATGTAGTTTTCAGTTATGTTGAAATAATTTATAGAAGATCGAAATATAGCCTATGACTCCATTACCCAATGGTTAGGCATGTTGGTCTTTTGAGCTAATCAGAAGAATTTTTGGTTGGAGAAATAAGGGTCAGACAAGGCACTGGAGCTATGGTCCTTGAAGCCTCACAGGGAGGACTTCATCCCCAATAGGAGCCATTATTAGTAATATAAATGTTAATAGTCTAATCACCATTGTATCATTGTTTTCGAAAAATTTTTGTTCCCTAGCCTATGTTAAAGTTCTAGTCACTTTCAATAAAAGCCAAAAAGAGTCTCAAAAACAAAAATATTTTTTAAGTTTTATAGGTGGTATTGTGTCTTAGGTTCATAAAATAAGTTAAAACCATTATTTTAACCTAGGTTAGTGTCAAAAATTATTGGTCATTTTAGTAATAAAATAATAGTTTATCTTTCCGGGTTAATAACTGCCCTTTTGAAGGTTACATTGGTGACACAGAGAAAATGGAAGCTATTTATTTAGGAGCCTGTTTTCATTAGTGACACAGAGAAAAGGGCAACTATCTCTAAATTTTGGTTACATTGAAACATAGAGATAAAGGCAACTATTTATTTGAAACTGCATAAGGAGCTGCAAGGAGTATTATTGGGTGAAAAGATATTGCTCTTTCAATATTGAAGGTTTGTTGAAACAAGAGGTATTACCTTGATGCAAGGTGTTTATTAGAGGATTTATTAAAATGAGTCACCAACCCAAGTAAGGAAGATATTTTTAATAGAAAATCTGGTTTTACAAGCAAACCCAGTAAGTAGTTATTACCTGAAAAATTCGTGCAACGAGAATTTTTCAGAGAAAAGATCATTCTCCTTTGAAATAAATTGAAGATATTCTATGTTATGAGATATTATTATTATTTTTAAGGGTAATTATTTCTAAATTATAAGTAATATTATAAAGGAGTGATTATATTGTTGGTGGAGCTAACCTATAGTTATTCATTATGGCGAAAGTAGAAAATAACATACAAGATATCAATATTTTAATGATGTAGAGGAGTGATGTATTTTATGGGGTGACTTGTCGCTGAGATTTGAATAATTTCAAATCCTGTCAATTAAACCATACTGTAATTAAAGGCATAGACTCCAGAGGAGTAGGTTCACTATTTTTTATGACCGATTTCTTTGAGAAGGTTACAGCTAACAAAGTTACATTTTCTGGCAACCAACTTGTCATCTCAAGCAAGAAAGTAGGGATGCGTGTAGGGTTTCTGTCTCGAGTTTGAACAACTGTGCATAACAGAATTTAGGTGTTGATCAGGATGAGTAAAGGTGGAAAGGTTAACCACTCTGAGCTAGAAAATACTAGATTTTTCAATGCCAGAGCAAAGCCCCAATTTTAAACAGTAGGCTGGTACAGGTTTCTACAAAAATTCTCAAGAGAAAATGTAGTTGTGGCACAAGCGTTTGTTGAAAGTTTTGACGGTGAGAAAGTCAAGCTTGGTAGAAAAACATTCAAAATCACTGAGACCGTTATAGCCAGGACTACTCAGACTTCAACTACTGGAGAATGTTGGTTCAAAAAGAAAATGCTACAAGCAGATGTAAGTTCTTTCCTAAAAGTTGAGCACGTAAATGTCAATTGGACTCCTACTATGCATATTTCCTATTTTAGGCTAGTATAGTGGTATCATGCAGAAAAGAAGAGATGTTTCTTATATTCCCAACTCATACCTCAGAAGACCTCAAACTAGGCCTAAAAACAATCTAACACTAAACATGAAACTCATTGCTAATCCTAATTTGAAAGACGAAATTATAAATGTTGATAAAATAAAAAGAAATGAAGGCAAGAAGACCAGAGCTCAGAAACAAACATATGTAGGAAAAGGAAAATCTAAAAGACTCACTAAGGTAGAGTCCCTCAAAATTTGTGCTTCTATACTTGATTTTATTTAAACATTTAAGGCAAATCAAAGGAGGAGAATCCCACATTTTTGGCTTAATCAACAAATGCAACTATCTATAGGATTTCTGATAGTAGCTACCTATTTCTGAAGATAGCTATTATTTCTTGATTTTTTGTATAAAGGAAGTGAAGGCAGTTTTTATTCAAGTCTCAAAGGGTGCTACTGAGGAGTAATTACATGCATGCACTATCAATAGAAGAAGTAGCTGCCAATTGTCAATTTATCAAGTTACCTTCCAAATTTTAGAATTATGTTTTTCACTTTTTGGGGAGAGATCCAGATGTCAAGTTTAGTTGTTAGTTGCACTTTTCGAGAAAGTGGTTATACCACAAAACAGGAGAAATTTTCCAGCAGCTTGCCACATCCCTCCAGCCACTTCAAATTATATGCCATCATGTTATTTTTTTATTATTATGTTGCACTACTTTGTATTATGGTTAAGGTTAAGCTTCACCTTATGTATAGGAATTTAATAACTCCTCCAGAACAGATTCACACATTTTGTGAAAATATCTGCATAATATATTTTGTATATATACGATGAAACTCAATGGAGAAAGGGTTGGTGGTTTGTGAATCTTATACTCATGTGATCAGTGTACTCTTTCAGATAATGATATTGAAGAACACTTTTGAGGACTTATTACTATCTTGCTATGTGTAGTGTTGATCCTTCTTATGTGTTTCCATACCTAAATCTCTTCAATTCCAGTTTGTAATTTAAAATGTTGTTATATGTTTTTATCAGCCTCTTGATGTGTTTATGTGCCTTATCAATTTTTATCATTCTTACTTAGTAAGCTTTCTTGATGAGATGTGCATAATAGCTGGTTAAAGAACATTCCTTATGACATAGACTTTTAATGAAGTTCAATAATATTATTGTAAGTCTTATGATAACCTTATTTTTTTGAATATATTACTAGACTGGTTCTTGTGTTGTTTTTCATTAAGGAAGTGGATTTATGCCTTGCATACCTACTGTCCCTTTTTTTATTCCATAATTTCTTCCTACCATAGACTACAAACTTATCTTTTTCTACCATATCAAGCCTAAATACCCTCATTGGCGTGAAAGTGAATTTGTCTAAAACCATTTTCAGTGATTGAGAGCTTTAACCACCTTCCAATAAACCAATCCAAATCATAGAATAGCCCTTGAGCTTAAGATGTGACTTGTCAAGCACTTGTCACAATCCAAGTGCTGATTCCAACGCTGACAACCCCTTCCACCCTCGACCTTGTAACCACAAGTATGATGGCAGCTGGTCAAACCCAGCCACCACCGGAACCAACATATACTCAAAAAAAATTTGTTACATAGCCTGAAGTACATGGAAAAAAAAATTAAAGTATGGAGCGAGCAGGAATCGAACCCACCCAACCCACATGGGACAGCCCCCAACGGGCAGCCCCATGTGGAATTTAACTCCAACAACAAACCACCATAATTGTATGCCATAACCATTTTCTATTTACAATATTAATGCGCAAAAGTGTTAAGACTATTTCCCACCAAGTGTTTGAAAACTAAAATGTGTCATTTAACAAAACACAACAAGTTTGGCATGGGTGGGCTTTGGTCCCTCGACCCCATGCTTATCATTACTAAGTTTTTCCATTGGCCCAACGACCATTTCCTTGGAATTTGCACCCAAAATTTTGTATAAGAGCCTTTCGTAAATCATTTAAATCATTATCATGGGGTAGTGGAATGGAGAACGAATGGAAACAGAGGTTGAAAACAATAGTAGAACCTTGAGTGGGTGGAACACAAATGTTGTGGAACCATGACGCAGTTCCAGAAGGTGGAACCTTTCCTAGGCAAAGAGGAAGTGGAACAATTTGGTATAAGATCCCTTCATAAATTATTTGCATGGGGGTAGCGGAATGAAGAACTAGAGAGTCAACATCCATGGGTTCTGAAGTTCCTTGTTTCGTGCCAGACAAGTGAGAGAAATATGACTTAGCTAGATGCAGGATGGTCCTGACTTCTTCCCAAGTATATTTTTTACACAATATTATAATACGAGATTTAGATCATGCTTATGGTTCTCTTGATCCTTTTCTTTTCTCAATTTATAGATGATATTGTGTGGATCATACCTCGAGGATCTAGCTTGTGGGAAATAGAATACTTCCAATATATACTTCCCAAGGTCCAAAATACTTATTGAATTTACATAAAATGGTCCCACCTTGTTAAGAAGGTGAAAAGTGATTGTTGCTTTCCTTGAGGAGAAATGTATGTTGATACTAGAAAACCTCTATCAAATGTACTCCAATGCAAAAATGTGAGGAGTCATGATTACTAAAAACTAGTATGGTTGGCCTATAAAACCCATAAATTGTTATCACTGTCCAATCCATGAAAACGTAGCAATCACTAGATATAATATCTATGGTAAATGGAAGATTTTCCTTAAGGAAATAAGGGACTCAAGGCACTGGGTGGAAATGGAAAAGAGTGTACACAACTAACATGAAATAATAAATGTACTTGAAAAGGCTTTGGTTTTTTTCAAGCTTTCAAATAATTGGTCTCCATTCTTAAATTGGTCATGAGGAGTTGTTCTCATCTACCATCCTAGGTTTTACATGCTATAGGTAGGATTATTTTTGATAGATGGGTTAGTGGACTAAGTAGGCTTGGTAGTAGAAGCAATTTCCTTCTCCAAACTCTTCCATCTCATAATGAGTTATGTCTGACGCGGTCTATGGGAAATTGAGTTTGGTACAGGACCTAATGGCCAGATGACACATAGATACCAGGAGACTTAGGATTTCCTGAGCTATATAGACATTAGTATTCAAACCAAGAACTTGGGAAAACATGGAGAAAGATATATTTGAAATGGAGTCAAAATATTTGATATAATGAGGGTGACGAGAAGGAGGAACCACTCCTTTAAAAAAACAATTAATCGTGATTTGTTGGATATATTGTGCAAGGACGATCTATTTATCTTCAATTTGTACTTATTTAGCCTTCGTAATTTTGTCCTATTAGGAAATTACAACATACCTACAATTTCTTCTGGATTTTTTCTAACTATTTCACTACCATCCTAGGATGAGACAATAACTCTCTTGTTTGGAGGGTTCCTACATGAAACGCAGGTCACCGTCTCCAAAAAATGGAACACCTATGAGACAATGATGAATACCAAATTTGATGCATGTATATTATTGTGATCTCTTATCACTTCACTATTGTTCAGTATGGTCTGCATAATTGTCTTCATATCACATGCAATTAAAATTGGGTCTTGAACACGCACCTTACCTAATAAAAATTTTGTTCTTTGGATTTCCCTTTCATATTGACATCAATGGAACTCTTAGCTAATGAGGAAACCAATTAAAAATTACATGTTGTTGGGGATAGTCTTTTACTGAAAACAAAGGAAGGGGATAAAAGAAATTTTCTTTGGGATTCACTAGAAAATCAGGGTGTTCCTTGTGGGAAAAGGGGATTGAACAAGGGTCACACAAAGAATATTTTGAGTGTAAATAATTGTGTAAATGGTTATTTTTTATAAGAGGTGAAATTTGGGGTTTCTAGAGGACTTTGAGCTCAAATTTTAGCAAATTTCAATGATAATTTAGCTCACAAATGTACTTGTAAGCCTAATTAGACCAATTAAGGGGCTTTTCTTGCCAAGATGAGGATATTTATTTACAATGCTTTTTTTTTTTGAGGGTGTGGAGAGCATTTGGATTCGGCCTAAAATTGTGTGAGTTTACTAAGAGCAAGTTTTAGTGGGTCAAATTCACAAGTACACTTGTCTTTAAAACTTTGTATTGCATTAGCCAATGCCTGTACTTTTTTTTCTACCATTTATATGAGCTTTTTTATTCTCTTATGTTTGTTATCCCTCTCTACCAATTGGGATGTATTAATATTTACTTTAACTTCCTCCCCTTTAAGCATATGATTGAGAAAATTTATGATAATTTTGACCTTAGCTGAGGATTCTCTAGTAATGCCGTTAAGTGCATTCATTTCCTTATGGCCCACTCTTACAAATTATATCTTTTCCTAGACCAACTCTAGGTGACTGTAATGTTTTTCTACGAACTTCATGATTTTATCCCAAATGATCCTTTTAGATGACTTGAAAAATGATTTATTAGGATGACCTTTCCTCAATATTTCAAATTTGACATTGACATTCTGATCATACTACTGGGCTTTATACATTTCTATCTTGGTCTCCTCAAGCTCCTCTTATTTTTATTTTAGTTCTCATTCTTGACTCAAAAGTGGAGCTTGAAACTTCTTTGCATCTTTTGACAACATCAGGTATGCTACCTACCCGATAAACACATTAGGGGCTTGTTGAGACTACATAGTCTCATATGTATTTTCTTTCATCCCTTGGACATGTGCTTCTAGTACTGTAATTCATTCCTTGTACTATTTGTTCGTTGTGAGTTCCTAATGTAGCTTAACCTTCAAATATTTGTATTCTTTCTCCATTGTTGCTAGCTCAGCCATTTGCATAGCATGCATATCTACGATCTGGAGTTTTTTATTGATTGAGGCTATATCATTGTCATTTTCCTCTAATACTTCCTTATATTTCTTTAATTTCCTAGGGTAAGTGGCCAAGTGTGTGATATTGTATTATAGGGTTTTATTCCTCATATTCCTCATCCTGCAGACCATCCTCTCATAATTTAATTAATTGATGGCCTTGGTATATATATCCTACAACATTTTGGTCATGGAATTTTTTGGATGCATCATTTGTGCACCTTGTGGGTCACTTGGAAATTCCAATCTATGAGATAAGTATATGGAATATTAACTGCATGCAAGTAAATTTGACGCACCTAATAGCGTGACATGGAAATTTTTGTCTCCACTTTGGATTATAGCACAAGCAACTTGAAAATTCCCTTTTCATAATCAAATTCACTCTTAATTTGCATGGGTGAGAGTGGTTGGTTCTCTTTTATTCTAATATATATATTTGTCTCATTAAAGGGTTACTTGAATATTTCCATGAATTGTTGCACAATTGAAACTTGTCTAGGCTTAGACACTTCTCTTGGCTCCATTTCCTCTAATCTTAACATGTAAGAGGGCATGGTATCCATGGTAAATGCTTCTTTTGATGTCCGAGGAGAAATTTTGGTATTGTATAATTTCAGAGCCTATGATTATATCTCCTCATCACGTTTCTCATCCTCATCTGCTGCTGCTTTACCTATCCTAGCTTTCTTTTAGCTAGGCTGCTCTCCTTAATCAACCTCCATGGGTTCTAAAGTTCCTTGTTTCATGCGAGATAGGTGAGATAAATTTGACTTAGCTAGATGCAGGATGACCCTAACTTCTTCCCAAGTAGATTTTTTTTCACAATATTATACTATGAGATTTAGTTCATGCTTGCGGTTCTCTTGATCCTTATGTTTTATTAATTCATAGATGATATTGCATGGATCATACCTCGAGGATCTAGCTTGTGGGGAATCAAAGAATTCCAATATCTTCTTCACAAGTTATAAAATACTTATTGAATTTACACAAAAAGCCCCACCTTTTTAATAAGGTTGAAAGTGATTGTTGCTTTCCTTGAGGAGAAATGTATGTTGTCACTAGAAAGCCTCTATCAAATGTACTCCAATGAAAAAATGTCAGGAGTCAAGAATGCTAAAAACTAGTATGGTTGGCCTATAAAACCCATAAATTATGATGACTGTCCAATCAATGAAAAGCTAGTAATCACAAAATCTAATGTCTACGATAAACAAAAGCTTTTCCTTAAGGAAAGAAGGGACTCAAGGCACCGGGTGGAAATGGAAAAGAGTGGAAACAACTGACATGAAAGAATAAATTCAGTTGAAAAGGCTATGGTTGTTTTCGAGCTTTCAGATAATTTGTCTCCATTCATAAATTGGTGATGAGGAGTTGTGCTCATGTACCATCCTAGGTTTTACATTCTCTAGGTAGGACTAAGTAGGCTTGGTATTAGAATTTTCTTCTCTAAACTATTCCATCTCATAATGAGTTATGTATGATAGGATCTATTGGAAATCGATTTTGGTGTAGAACTTAGTGGCCAGATGAAATATAGATACCAAGAGACCTAGGATTTCCTAAGCTATATAGAAATTAGTATCCAAACCAAGAACTTGGGAATACTGTAACGTTCCCAAATTTGCACATAGCAATTTGGAACATTAGATTTTGCTACTTTCACTTAGAAGAGGAATAAATGGGTAAGGAGGCCCATGAATAATAAAATATGAATAATTTCCACCTTAGTAAGGGAAGAAATCACCTTAAGAGCTGGTTTTAAACTTCCAAGTGTGAACAAGGATATTTTAGATGGAGATATAGTCAAGTTTGACTAAGTCAACAACCATTCTTGAGAAGGATGAAATACTCAAGTAAACTAGCTCAATGTGAACAAGGATCAGCCTAAGGCACACATATGTAAACTAGATTGAAGATCACTAGTGTGAAAGAGGCATTGGAGGTGGATTAGTTGACCAAGTCAACAGAGCAACCACAAGATGAGGGAGGCAAGCTAGGGTAGCGCAGATTTGAAAGAGGAAGCTTCATGAAGAAGTCACCTCAACATTGTTTGGGGTCCAGGGTGAGGAGGCTCACCAAAGATAAAAGGAAGGCATAGCATCAAAGGGAAATCATTCATATATTCATATTTCTTGGTATAGAGACCAATTGCATACTTCAGCCATTTAGCCAGAGTTGCTGCACTACTTAGTGCAAAGAATTCCCGTGCGGGAATTCCATCCTCTCTTTGGATCAGCTTGCTTAAGGGATCAAAAGAGAAGGATTGAGCTTCATTTCAGTATTTGGCTTTGGGCCACTCTTCCATATTCAGCCACAATGCATTCTCCTTCAGAAAACTGTGCCCTTTATGCAGCAGTAGTAGCAGCACAGTTGCACCCTTTGATTTTATGCAAATCTTTTAGGAGGAGGTGCTCATTTCCCTCCGGGAGTTTTAATAAGAGGCCTATCACCCTTTTCTTTGTATTATTTTGATATTTCATGTCATCTTAAGCCATGTATAATACGGAGATGCAGTGACTGTGTTATTTTTGCAGTGCTGTTGTTATTCATGCATTTTGTCAGAAACCTTGCCGAATGTCTTGTTTCACTGTATAAGTTTGTAAACTTCCATTTCTCTATTGTTTGGTTAATTAAGTCTTATATCAAAGCTCTTCCATCACTTTTTTTAGAAATCGTCATTATAATAACGCATTTCTTGCTTCAATAGTTGCTGCATGAGTTGGGCTATGGGGTTTTAGCTTATTTTAGCTGCATAGATTCGAGGAGATCTATTTATACGGGCTAGAGTTATTTATTTCACCTATAATTCCACATAAAATCTTTATATCATGTCTTCTACGGGATCCAAGTCCCATTCCTCACTTGTATAGCATTATTTTCTGAAGACAATAGTTTTATGCCCAATATTGCTGCATTTCCCGACCCAGGAAGGAGAATATTGGCCATTATATTGCTGAGGTTCTTTCATCTGCTAGGATAATTTTATTTTACATCTCTTGATCTGCTCTTCATTTCCATGCTCATGGTTTACTGAAGCTCCACATTGGTAATAACTCATAGTATTCCCAATAGTGTAGCTGTTCCAATTTTGGAACATTATAGTGGTATCAGAGCATCAATATTGACTCATCCTCTGGATTTTAGATCCACTCATAAGATAAGAAGGAGAGGAGAAAAAAATTATGGAAAGGATGAGCTTACTCTCATCCACTTTCAGATCCAAGGAAAAAGAAGAAGAGAAATGCATTGAAACTCCAAGAGGGTTTCAAGGAGGAGAGAATTGCAGTGAGACCTCTAGAAGGTTTCAAGAAGAAGAAAAAGATGCATGCACTTCCTGTTCTCATAGAGGAAGTGGAAAGCAAGGAGACCACTTAGAGCATGAAATCCTGAGTGGGTATTTGGTAGAATACAAGTGCCAACCTAGGGCTTTCAAAGAGACCCTAGATTTTCTTTAGTTTATTCAACTGAGAGAAGAGAGAATACCTTGCAGCAAAGGAGAGATTAAACACAATATATTCCTATTGTCCAAATTTGATGGGTCAACTACAGCAAGAGCTTGGGCAAGAAATCTTAAGGCATTCTTCCTACTTCATCCAGTGGAAGAGAGGGAGGCAGCAAAAATTGCAGCACTGCACCTAGAGGGTGAAGCCAATACTTGGTGGTGCAATCACTTAAGCCACACAAGAGTGACTTCCTTTTCTGAGTTCACTCAAGAGCTGATCAAAAAATTTGATGAAGAGAGATCAGAGGAGAGAGGGTCCACACCACCATAGGAAGAGACAAGTACCAGCACTGTCATAGCCTTGGAAGAGCAGCATTCTACATCAATAGTTGGGGTAGTCATTACATTAGAGGGAGGAGCCTTGGCAGCTCTAGAAGAGGTTCCCATTTCTCACCAAGGTATGGGAAGATTTCCACTTTTACTTGTTACAGAAAATATTTCTAAAAGTTGTGGAAATATGTTTTCATATGGCCCAGGATCAAACATTGTTGCTGGGGTAGAACAACACTATTGCACTGCACTGTGTAGACTTGAATAGTTCAAGAAAAAAATGAACCATCATCCTCTTGGACCCTTGTTGAGTTGCACTCAACCCTTGAGGTTGAAGTGTGATCTTTTGGGGGGAGTCATGATGATTCTTGGGTCAAGATATGAGATAGCTTGTACACCATGGAGGAGTTATACAACACTGTTAAGAGCTAACAGTAAGAGGGTTTTTCCTTCTCCACATTTTAATCCTTATGGAATCAAGATGATTGTAGACATGAGATCTTCCCTAAGATATCTCCAAGGAGATTCCTTTCAGCACTTCAGGAGAGGCAAGAGAAAGAAACTGTTTGTGGAGGATGGTAGATCTCATTTGAGAAATACCAAGATGTAGAATAATGAGAAACATCCATAAGGAGTTGAGTGGATGTGGATGGGAGGCAAGAGGCTTGTAAACCACTTGCAAGTCTATGACACTGGGCAGCAAGAGGAAATGTTGCGTTGGCTACTCTTGAGAGAGTTTGGTCAACCTATGACATGTCCTTTTCCATGGGGTCAGAAGAGGAAGGATGATTGGCAGGATACTTTCATCATGTGGCAGCAAGGAGTGTGGATGCATTATGATGATATGGTCATTTTGTTTTCACTGCATCAGTTATATGATGGAGGTATGATGAGGCAGCAAAGACATTTTTTTCTTTGGAGGGTTGAGAGAGAGCAAGGGAAGATTTGCTCTCACATTTTGCATGATGTTGCAATAGGAGGAGATGGAAAAATTATGAGAGGATTCTTTGACATTGAACATTTCAGAGGATAGATTTATGAGTTGGTAGGAGCCTATTTGCATAGGCCAACAATGCTGTCACTTGGGAGCATGAGCTTATTGGTGGAATGGTCCCAGGATCACTTCATATTTGATGCACTTGGTGGGCATAGAGGAGGTGAGATTGATAGAGTGATATATGGAATCATTGGTTGCTGTGGTATGCTCTCCTTGACTTGGATGTCCAAGCATAAGAAGGAGGATTTTCATGGGGCATGTGACTCACCCCTCTTCAGATTGATATGCCATACCACTATGGAGGATTCATCTATGGATCTTGTCACCATCTTGCTTCCATCACATGGTAAGAACTTTGTTGTTGCACTTATTGATTATTATTCATCACTATATTTGTATACTCTTACCATGTCCATGTAGTGCATTGCTCTACAAAGGGGCAAGGTTCTCTTTAGACTCCATGGTCTATTTTTAGCCAGCTATTATTATGGAGACAACCATCTAATGTATGATCAGGGGAAAGTATATGGTTGCTTCTTGTATGCTCAATGGACATATCCAGCCATATACTATTTACTAGTGGGTGTGATGACTTATACAACAAGCCACTTGTCAAGAGACAACTTTCCATACCATTTCCTGAAGCTGCAGTGGGGAAGACTGCGCTGTGACCACTTGGGAGATTATTGGTACACTCTAGAACTACATAAAACCTTCAGTATTTCTCTCATTATGATGGTGATCATGATCCTATGTGTTGATGTTATTCTTGCCTATATGAGGAGCATGATTGCAGGAGGAACACATAGAGTGGGTGTGTTCTTGGGAGAAGAGCATCCCCACACTTTCTGCCTTACATGCTCTAAAGGGAGCATGGGAAGAGACATGGCCTCAACAGAAAAATATTTTTCTCTTTATGAGGAGGACCATGAGATGGATGGAGTGCCATATGATGATGGTTTCTCATCCATCATGTATGAGATGGTTTGGGCCAGCTTGATGTACAACACTGGGGGAGGGACCTTTGGAGGTCTACTTTCCTTCTTGCCATTGGAGAGCAACATGATGGAAGCCCAAGATCAAAAAATCCTTTACACTTGTCTTAAGTGGAGAGGAAAGAAGTGTGGGATAGGCTACTATGTCTACCATGTCCAAAATTTCAGCCCACCTACCTTGCCGGAGCTTCAGGTGGAGGATGAATTGCATGAGTTACCATTTTGGAGGGTGTCTCATTTTGCCTGGTTGATAGCTTGGGGAGGAGAGATTCAAATGGGGATGTTGAATCCCAATCTATATCAGCCTTCATGCCCCAATAGGACCTTCAAATAGCCCATTGTTGCTTCCATAGATGTTTCACTATCAAATAATGTCAGCTATTTAGATAGCTTACACACTTGGGAGGAGCAACTTGGAGATATATTGATGATGCAGCATGTTGATCCTTGGGAGACTACATCTTATGAGGGTGCTACAGGGGAGAAAAGGATTTTCTTCAGTCTTATCCTTGTAGTTTATTGAGGACAAGAAACATTTGGGAGGGGAGGACTGTAATGTTCCCAAATTTGCACATAGCAATTTGGAACATTAGATTTTGCTACTTTCACTTAGAAGAGGAATAAATGCGTAAGGAGGCCCATGAATAATAAAATATGAATAATTTCCACCTTATTAAGGGAAGAAATCACCTTAGGAGCTGGGTTTACACTTCCAAGTGTGAACAAGGGCATTTTAGATGGAGATATAGTCAAGTTTGACTATGTCAACAACCATTATTGAGGAGGAAGAAATACTCAAGTAAATTAGCTCAATGTGAACAAGGATCAGACTAAGGCACACATATGTAAACTATATTGAAGATCACTAGTGTGAAAGAGGCACTGGAGGTGGATTAGTTGACAAAGTCAACAACGCAGCCACAAGAGGAGGGAAGTAAGATAGGGCAACGTAGTTTTGAAAGAGGAAGCTTCATGAAGAAGTCACCTCAACATTGTGTGGGGTCTGGGGTGAGGAGGCTCACCAAAGATAAAAGGAAGGCATAGCATCAAAGGGAAATCATTAATGTATTTATATTTCTTTGTTTAGAGACCAATTGCATACTTCAGTTGTTTAGCTGGAGTTGCTGCACTGCTTAGTGCAAAGAATTCCCATGCAGGAATTCCATCCTCTCTTTGGATCAACTTGCTTAAGGGATCTAGAGAGAAGGATTGAGCTTAACTTTAATATTTGTATTTGGGCCACTCTTCCATATTCAGCCACAATGCAATCTCCTTCAGAAAACTGCGTCCTTTATGCAGCAGTAGCAACACTACTGCACCCTTTGATTTTATGCAAATCTTTTAGGAGGAGGTGCTCATTTCCCTCCCGGAGTTCCAATAAGAGGCCTAGGGCCCTTTTCTTTGTATTATTATGATATTTCATGTCATATTAAGCCATATATAATACATATATGCAGTGACTGTGTTATTTTTGCAGTGGTGCTGTTATTCATGCATTTTGCCGGAAACCTTACCGGATGTCTCGTTTCACTGTATAAGTTTGTAAACTTCCATTTCTCTATTTGTTTGGTTAATTAATTCTTATATCAAAGCTCTTCCATCATTTTTTTCAGAAACCCTCATTAGAATAACGAATTTCTTGCTTCAGTAGTTTCTGCATGAGCTGGGCTATGGGGTTTTAGCTTATTTTAGCTGCATAGATTTGGGGAGATCTGTTTATATGAGCTAGAGTTTTTTCTTTCACCTCTAATTCTGCATACAAGTTTTATATCATGTCTTATAAGGGATACAAGTCCCATTCCTCACTTTTATAGCTTTATTTTCTGAAGACAACAGTTTTATGCCCAGTATTGCTGCATTTCCCTACCCGGGAAGGAGAATATTGGCCATTATATTGCAGAGGTTCTTTCATCTACTAGGCTGATGTTATTTTACATCTCTTTATCTGATCTTCATTTCCATTCTCATGGTTTGATGAAGCTCCACATTGGTAATAACTCACATTATTCCCAATAGTGTAGCTGTTCCAATTTTGGAACATTAAAAATACATGGATAAGGATATATTTGAAATGGAGTCAAAAGCTCTAATATAATGAGGGTGACCAGAAGGAGAACTCACTCCCTTGAAAAAACAAGAAATCGTCATTTGTTGGAGCTATTGTGCAAGGATAATCTATTTCTCTTCAATTTGTCCTTATTTAGCGTTTTTAAGTTTGTCCTATTAGGAAATTACAAGATACCTGCAATTTCCTCTAGAGTTGTTCTAACTATTTCCCTACCATCCTAGGATGAGACAATAAACTTGTTGTTTGGAAGGTTCCTACATGAAAACCAGGCCACCGTCTCCGAAAAATGGAACACCTATGAGACACTGATGAATACCAAATTTGATACATGTATACTATTATGATCTCGTATCACTCTGTTGGTGTTCATTATGATCTGAATAATTTTCTTCAACTCACTTGTAGTTAACATTGGGTCTTGAACATCCGCCTTTCCCTAATAAAAATTTGGCTTTCCCTTTCATATTGACATCAGTAACTCTTAGTTAATGAGGAAGCCTTTTAAAAAGTACATCTTGTTGGGAATATTTTTTTGACTGAAAAGAGAGGAAGGGGATAAAATAAATGTTCTTTGGGATTCACTAAAAAATCAGGGTGTTCCTTGTGGAGAAAGGGGATTGGACAAGGGTGAGAGGGAGAATCTTTTGTGTAAAGAATAGTGTAAATAGATATTTTGCACAAGAGATGAAATTTGACATTTCTAGAGGACTTTGTGCTCGAATTTTAGAAGTTTTCAATAATAATTTAGCTCACAAATGCACTTGCAAGGCTAATTAGACCAATTAAGGGACTTTGCTTGCCAAGATGAGGATACTTCTTTACAGTGCATTTTTTTTTTTTGTGAGGGCATGGAATTTGGATTTGGCCTAAAATTGTGTGAGTTTAGTGAGAACAAGTTTCAAACGGTCGAATTCACAAGCACACATAAAATGGTGGTCAATATTTGTGTGCACGAGTTGAGTTCCATAGTGCATACGAGTTGAGTTGGAAGGTGAAATAGTCAAAATGATAAAAATGGGCCCCAAACACCCTTTTTATATCAAAATTTGATGATGTCATGTTGACGGAATGATGACCTTAGCATGACATGGGTTGTGTCGTGTGTCAGGCTAACTTGGTAGGATGATCAAGCACAATAGGATCACATGGAAAGTTGTGTAGATGGAGGGACAAAGATGACAAGAAGACATATGTGTTGGGCACAGATGGCATGGAGTGATGTGGATGGATCCTACCTGGAGGGACATGTGGCTCTCTCATGCACTATTTAGAAATTGACATTTGAAAGTCTTAAAATAGCGTGAGGGGCATGAGGAGGCACCATGTGGCCCCCTTTACACCTATCCACCGGGTTAAATATCGTGTAGGTATGCAGTGCAGAGAACTTGTAGCCTGGTAGGGAATATCTTTTGTTGGATTGTGACAACATTCAAGTTTTTATGGCATGTGTGGTGTAGTGTGCAAGTAGCACCATAACAATACGTGCCTAGTGGTGCCCACCTAGATAAGATCCATGCCCTGATCATTAGAAATTGGGCTCTTTAATTTTTTCACATTTTTTAGCACCTTCACCTTAAAGAACTTCAGATTTTAAGAATTCTCTCTCTTGCCCTAAGAGGTCTTGGAGGGGATTCTTCTAGGGAAGTGCATTCTTGCACCAACATAGTGTATGATGTTTCATCCCATGATCTTCGATATATAGCTAAGCAATTGAGGTTTTAACGTAATATGGATTATTAAATTGGGGTTTCAGATGTTGTAGGAAAATTAATTTTATGTTGTAATTAATGAAGCTTATTAATCAAAAAAATTAAAGGCATAGCTCTAAATATTTTTTTGGTTTACATGATTTAGTTTTTTCATATTAAATCATTGAGGTATTATGTGCGATTGTCATTTTTTAGTTTTCTATCTATTGAGAAATCCCTACTTCCATTACATTATTGTAAAAGGTTTTATAAATAATAAAGATTTAAAGCTTACACGCTTATCATGTAAATCCTAAACTAACAAAACCAACACCTAGTAGATATATTTCCCTTATCTAAATGAGCCAAAATAAAATAAAAATTGTGAAATGTGAACATTATGCACATTTTCATTTCGTCACCCAACTATCTATATAATATGTAAATATATTCATTTATATAATATGTACATATATTTATTTATTTATCTATTAAATTTATTGGTTAAGTGAGATAGTATTAGAGACACAAAATAGCCATGTGATGGTCTAGAATTTTATTGAATTAAATAAAAGTGTTGAAATATTACTTTCAACTGCCCTCTGTACAGCAAGTTGCTTTCCATTTTATTTCTCTAGGTTTTTGTACTCAGGGCCGCTTGCTGTAATTGTTTGAAAAACCCTGCACATAGAGCCACTTTCTATTTCTGTGAATAGTCAGTTCGGTTTTAAAACTGCAGTACTCTGTATTTCAAAACAGAGCGTTAAAACAAAAACAAAAATTTTCATTGAAAACAGAGTGTTTTGATTTTTTTTGAACACGGGGCATTTTTATTTGAATGAAAGTGGTCCCCACAATTTCTTTTAATCGCAATCAACAAAATATTTTTGAAGTTTAAAAGTGTCTTGTTGATGCGGCGAAGTTCCGATGCAATCATCGCAATCGGAAGTCGCAAGTGTTACCTCTGCTTTTTTGTTATGTCCGATTGACATGTTCCGATGCGATGATTTCATCGCAATCACAATAATATTAATCGCCCTCTGCTTTAAGCCAAGGACCGTAGGAGGTGTGGTCCCACAGACCGCGCGGCACTATTATAGTGAATCACAAGAGTTTGTTATATGGCTTGATTGAAATATGAAGTTCTGGACTCGATAGAGTTATAGGGCGGAGTTGATAAATGGATTTCACGTTACATTGAAGGCCCGTACCCAAAGAGCTCTGGCAGAAGCAATATGAAGTTATAGGATGGATTGGATAATCCATCGTGTGCACAATTCATGACGTCAGCAACCCCATTTTTTTTACGCGAAAATTCTCATTGCAATATGGTTTAAAAACTTTGAAGTCCGGCGGAGTAATGTTATGGTTCATCGCGCGATGGATGGGTTCATTTGTTATGTTTTATTTTTTGTTATATCGCGCGACATAAGGTTTTTTTATAAGTTTATATATATGTTTCAAACTATATATATAACTTATGTGCGCATTTTGCATGTGGGCCCGAGAGGTCTTTTTAAGAAAGGTTTTAGTTTTTAGTTTTATTGTGGGTTTGTTTTATGTTTTACATGTTACGACACATATAAATGTAAAAAGCCTGTGAGGCTATTGTAATGTTTTATTATGTAACACACAACAGTGTTGTTTTTTGTAATAGATAGTGTATTATAATTTCTACACAGCAGTGTATAAACTAAAAGACAAAGTGTTAGTTTTGCACTGCGTTTGCAGTAGTCAAACATATTTTGTAATCCCTCTGTTGAAGAAGTTTTGTAACAGTTTGTTTTGTTAATGAATAGAAGTTTTACGAGGTTGAAACTCTGTCCTCCCGAAGCATTTTTTTCTAATTTCTCTGTGTTAAAGAGGAGAGCATTATTCTCTCTATTTTGTTCAGGAATTCTCAGAAATTCCAACATGGTATCGGAGCTAGTCCAGGTTCTTTGAAGGTGTCAAAGAAGTTGAAGGAAGGATTTCTTGTTGCAGCAGCTTCTCCAGCAGAGTGAAGACTCAGTCAAGAAGAATCCAAGGTATTTCTCAATGCATTTTTTTGTGTTACTATTTGCAGAATAGTCGGTTTATTTCAAAAACACAGTCAAGTGTTTGAAGCATAGTTAAGAGTGCAAGAATGGATGGAGCCAGCACTAGCATGGGTATTGGTAATACTCAAATCCCACAATTTAGTGGGAAAAAATATGAATACTCAGCAATAACCATGAGAGCCCTGTTTGCTTCCCAAGACTTATGGGAACTTGTTGAGGATGGCTTTGAAGATCCAGCAGATGAAAATGAGTTTGATGATTTAACTCAGGCACAGAAACAACTGTTGAAGAGCAATAAGAAGAAGGATTCTAGAGCCCTCTACTTTTTGTATCAAGTAGTGCATGAGAGTGTGTTTCCAAGGATAGAAGCAACTAAGAGATCCAAAGAAGCATGGAAAACTCTCAAGATAGCCTATCAAGGCATGGAGAAAGTGATGACAGCAAAACTACAATTGCTGAGGAGAGATTTTGAGACTCTCTTCATGAAGGAGTCAGATAATATTGACTCATTCTTCACACATGTTATTGGAATGGTCACACAGATACGGTCCCATGGAGAGACTCTTAAAGAAAGGAGGATTGTGGAAAAACTATTGAGGAGCCTACCCTCAAGGTTTTATGTGATTGTCACCACCATAGAAGAGACTAAGGATCTCACAAACTTTTCAGTTGATGAGCTACATGCATCACTGATGACACATGAGCAGAGATTGGGTAGAAATGAAAACTCATCTCTGGAGCATGCCTTTAAGACCCAGATATCCATTGGAAGAGGAAGAGGGCAAGGCAGAGGAAACAAGAGAGGAAGAGGCAGGATCCAAAACAGAAGTGGAAGAAACAGTCTAGCAAATGCTCAAGGAAGGGGCACAAATCCAAATCAGGACCAAGGCCAAGGCAGCAGCTGGCAAAGTGGTCAGCAACATGCTTAAGGAAAAAGGTATGATAAATCCAATGTCCAATGTCACTATTGTAAAAAATATGGGCATTATGCAAATGAATGTAGGAAGAAGCAGCATGATATGAGTAATAGAACTAGTGCAAATTTCACTAGAGAAAATATCAGCCAAGATAAATTGTTTTTAGCTTGTAATATGGCTGAAGAAAAGAGTGAAGATTTATGGTTTCTAGACTTCGATTGCAGTAACCATATGACAGGAAACATGGCCATGTTTTCTATGTTAGATGAGAATGTGAAGTCACAAGTCACACTAGGGACTGATAGTAAAGTTTCTGTTATGGGAAAAGGAGAAGTAAATGTCTTAACAAGGAAAGGAGAAGAGAAATCCATAGCAGATGTTTATTATGTTCCTGGAATGAAATGTAACCTCTTAAGTATTGGAAAACTTGTTCAAAAGGGGTACAATGTATTTTTTGAAGAGGATGTATGCACCATCATGGATAAACCACCTAGCAAACAATGTATTGGTAAAGTGAAGATGACAAGGAATAGAATGTTCCCTCTCAGAATGAGAGTAGATTTTAAAAATGGAGAAGAAATGGAAACATTGACACAAGAGGCTTTCCAAAGCGAACCAAAAGATAAGAATTGGTTGTGGCACTTGAGATTTGGACATCTCAACTTTGGAGGTCTTAACTTGTTGAAAAGAAAAGGAATGGTAAGAGGATTACCATTGATTGAGAAGCCGGACAGCCTTTGTGAAGGTTGTATTTTGGGGAAACAACACAGAGAAAGTTTTTCATACGAGAAAAGCATAAGGGCAAAAGCACCCTTAGAGATTGTCCACTCAGATTTATGTGGACTGATGCAAACTCCATCACTTGCAAGAAGCCACTATATGCTAACATTTATTGATGATTTTACTAGAAAAACTTGGGTTTACTTTTTGAAAAACGAAAGTGAAGTGTTTGAAATATTCTGCAATTTCAAAGCACTTGTTGAGAACCAAAGTGGGCTGCATATCAAAGTCTTAAGGACTGATAAAGGAGGTGAGTATATCTCCAAAGATTTTCTACGCTTTTGTAGAGAAGATGGGATTCATAAGAAGTTTACAACTAGATACACTCCACAACAAAATGGAGTTGCCGAAAGGAAGAATAGAACAATCATGGATATGGTAAGGAGTATGTTAAAGGCAAATCATTTGCCTAATGATTATTGGGCTGAGGTTGTACATTGTGCAGTGTACATCTTGAATAGATGCCCTACAAAATTAGTTATGAACAAAGTGCCAAAAGAGGCATGGAGTGGGACAAAGCAAAGAGTCACCCACCTGAAAGTTTTTAGATGTGTGGTTTATGCACACATTCCTGATCAGCTAAGGAAGAAGTTGGACAACAAGGGGGAAAAATTTATTTTCATTGGATACAGTGAGGAATCCAAAGCTTATAGGTTGTACAACCCATCCACCAAGAAGTTTATTGTGAGCAGAGATGTTCAGTTCATTGAGTAGGAAGCTTGGGATGAAAGCATAGAGAAAACAGTGAATGTTAAAAACTATATATCTCATGATGAAGATGATGAGGAAATGGTTGAAATACATCCCCAAACAGTAGCACCGACACAAGGGTAGCAAGATACACCCTTGAGGAGAAATGAAAGTGCTTCTCCAAGCACACCACAAGGAGGAGATTTGAATGCTACTTAAAGCACTCATACACCAAATGAAAGAGGAAAGAAGTTCAGAAATTTAAATGAAATTTATGAGCAAGAGGCAGCAAATGAAGTTATGAACTCTTTGTTTGTTTTATATTGTCATATTGATGACCCTATTCATTTTGAGGAAGATATTAAAGATAGGAAATGGATAGAAGCTATGGATGAGGAGATTAATGCCATAGAAAGAAACAAAACATGGGATTTAGTTGAACTCCCAAAAGATAAAGATGTCATTGGAGTTAAATGGGTTTACAAGACCAAGACTAATGCTGAAGGAAAAATAGAGAGACACAAAGCCAGACTTGTTGTCAAAGGGTATAAGCAGCAACATGGGAGAGACTATGAGGAAAATTTCGCACCAGTTGCTAGAATGGAAACCGTGAGAGCAGTGCTGTCCATAGCAGCACAAAACAAGTGGAAAGTTTACCAAATGGATGTGAAGTCAACATTCCTAAATGGAGTGTTAAAGGAAGAGGTTTACATTGAACAACCTCTAGGCTACAAAAATAAAGGCCAAGAGCACAAAGTGTGCAAATTGAAGAAAGCTCTTTATGGGCTAAAGCAAACACCAAGAGCGTGGTACAGTAGAATAGATTCCTATCTACTCGAAAATGGATTTGAAAAATGTGAGGGAGAACCCACCCTTTACATTAAAGAAAAAGATGGTAAAATGTTGATTGTGGTTTTATATGTTGATGATGTTATTTTCATAGGTAATTATGATTACCTTATTGAAAATTTTAAAACAGTCATGAAAGAAGAATTTGAAATGACTGACATGGGTTTGTTGAGATACTTATTAGGAATAGAAGTAGAAAAAAGTGAAAATGGGATTTTTATCTCACAAGTAAAATATGTTAATGAAGTGTTGGAAAGATTTAATATGTAGGAGAGAAAAGCAGCAATCACTCCCACAGTGATGGGATTAAAACTCAGCAGAGAGGACAACAGCAAGGATTTTGATCCTAGTTTGTACAAAAGCATAGTTGGTAGCCTCATGTATTTGACTGCAACTAGGCCTGACATAATGCATGTTGTAAGTTTGATTTCCAGATTCATGAAGAGGCCAAAAGAAGCACATTGGCAGGCAGTGGAGAGAATTCTGAGGTATGTGAAGGGAACCAAAAGATATGGCATTTTATATACTGCTTTAGAAAATTTAGATTTAATTGGATACACTGACAGTGATTGGGGTGGAAGTGTAGATGATCAGAAAAGCACTTCCGGTTATGTTTTCACATGGGTTCAGGAGCCATTTCATGGGCTTCTAAGAAACAGCCTATTGTAGCATTGTCTACAGCAGAGGCAGAATATGTGGCAGCTACAGTTGCAGCATGTCAAGAAATTTGGATGAGGAGGATGTTGAAAAGTTTGTGCCAAGAGAAAGTAAAAGGTACTGTGATCTTTTGTGACAATAGCTCAGCTATTGCATTATCCAAGAATTTTGTGTTTCACAAAAGAGCAAAACACATTGACACAAAGTTTCATTACATCAGAGAATTGGTAAACAATGGAGAAATTGTTTTAGAACACTGCAGAACTCAGGAGCAGTTTGTAGACATTCTGACCAAGCCATTGGGACATAAGAGTTTTGAGTTTTTAAGAAAATGTCTGGGTATGACTGATAACCCAGCAGTTGAAATTAAGGGGGAGTGTTGAAATATTACTTTCAACTGACCTCTGTACAACAAGCTGCTTTCCATTTTCTTTCTCCAGGTTTTTGTACTCAGAGCTACTTGCTGTAATTGTTTGAAAAACCCTGCACACAGAGCCGCTTTATATTTCTGTGAACAGTCAGTTCGGTTTTAAAACTGCAATACACTATATTTCAAAACAGAGCGTTAAAACAGAAACAGATCTTTTCATTGAAAACAGAGTGTTTTGATTTTTTTTGAACACGCGGGCGTTTTTATTTGAAGGGAAGTGGTCCCCACAATTTCTTTTAATCGCAATCAGTAAAATAGTTTTGGAGTTTAAAAGTGTCTTGTTGATGTGGTGAAGTTCCGATGCAATCATCGTAATCATAAGTCGCAAGTGTTACCTCTTCTTTTTTGTTATGTTCGATTGACATGTTCCGATGCGATGCGTTCATCGCAATCACAATAGTATTAATCGCCCTCTGCTTTAAGCCAAGGATCGCGGGAGGTGCAGTCCCATAGACCACGCAACACTATTATAGTGAATTGCAAGAGTTTGTTATATGGACCGATTGCAATATGAAGTTCTGGACCCGATAGATTTATAGGGCAGAGTTGATAAATGGATTTCACATTACATTGGAGGCCCGTACCCAAAGAGCTTTGGCGGAAGCAATATGAAGTTATAGGATGGATTGGATAATCCATCGTATGCACAATTCATGATGTCAGCAACCCCATTTTTGTTACGCGAAAATTCTCATTGCAATATGGTTTAAAGACTTTGAAGTCTGGTGGAGTAATGTTATGGTTCATCGTGCGATGGAAGGGTTCATTTGTTATGTTTTATTTTTTATTATATCACGCGACATAAGGTTTTGTTATATATATATATATATATATATATATATATATATATATATATATATATATATATATGTTTCAAACTATATATATAACTTATGTGTGCATTTTGCATGTGGGCCCGAGAGGTCTTTTTAAGAAAGGTTTTAGTTTTTAGTTTTATTTTAAAAAGGGTTTGTTTTATGTTTTACATGTTACGAAACATATAAATGTAAAAAGCTCGTGAGGCTATTCTAATGTTTTATTATGTAACACACAACAGTGTTGTTTTTTGTAATAGACAGTGTATTAGAATTTCTACACAGCAGCGTATGAACCGAGAGACAGAGTGTTAGTTTTGCAGTGTGTTTGCAGCAGTCAAACTTATTTTGTAATCCCTCTGTTGAGGAAGTTTTGTAACAGTTTGTTTTGTTAATGAATAGAAGTTTTTCAATGTTGAAACTTTGTCCTCCTGAAGCAAAATTTTTATAATTTCTTTGTGTTAAAGAGGAGAGCATTATTCTCTCTAGTTTGTTCAAGAATTCTCAAAATTCCAACAAAAAAAGAGCTCTATGAAAGACACGTGATTCGACCTTACTTTACATATAGTTAAATCTATTGAATAAAATATAACATTTATATTTAATATGATAAAAAAATTACAATATATCTTAGAATGATAAAAGTTACTAGTTTTTTCATTTTTCATATCAAGTCAAGTTTAATTTCTTTGAAATTAATGTTTTATCACCGAGTGTCGAAAAGACATAGCCACCATATGAAAATGACTCCATGTTGAATGCTAATTATCTGATCATTCCATGAGTTACACTCTTTCACGAATATAGATATATATTCCAACAACATTGGCAAAGCTAAAGCCGACACCACCTTTATGGTTAACTACACTAAGAATCTCCTCGATAACAAATTATCTATCAATATATATATATATATAAATAAAAAGAAAGTTGAAATGGATCATTATTTCTCTACTACATAATTCGAATTCAAATAAAGTGAATATCGACTGAAATGGGTTGTTCTAAGAAGAATATCGAAGAGGTGAGAACAGGAAGGGTTGCAGAAACACACGGTAATCTAATGCTGGCGAAAGAGAGAGACAACGATGTGGCTCATAACTCAGGTAAAATACGCTACGTCGAAATTTCTATATTGAGTTATACTTGTTCTAAACTTGTAATGCTTATGTTGGGTGCATATCGTAAATTTTGTATAGCAGATCAAAACACAGATTTAATAACCGGACTTAGCGAAGATGTTGTGTTGGGTGAAGTGGTTCCTCGGCTCTGTAAATTACCATGGACAAAAAGGCCACTTCTGAGGCTAGTAAACCGATCGTGGAAAAAGGCCCTAGAGGAGCGTTTCCCAATGTATCATCAACGTTTTCACAACCATAGTCCAAATATTTTGTCCAATACTCTCATTCTTTCCCATATCAAGAAATCCAGCGAGGAGGCTTTGTATAGATTGGTGGGTGTTTGGGTGTGCAGACGCTCTAACAACAACAACAATGCCAACGTTGGTGACAGTGCTGTCACAGTAAGGCTGCCTGAACATCCATTAGTTGAAGTACCCAAATACACAAAAATTGTCTGCGACAATCATCGCGTATTTTCACTTGCACCATCTTTTGTAACAGAAGAGACCCAAGTCCCCCTAAAGATTTACAATGTGTGGATGCTTGATTTAAGAGACTTCAACATTCATTGGAAGAAACTTCCACCATTGCCAAGGTTGAGAAAATGTGTGTATGCTTCCTCTTCTTTAAATGGAGATGGAGATGATAGCAGCTATATATGGCAGAGAAGACGCAGTGATTCCTCAGAGGCAGAGGGTTGGAAACTGAGTGGATTAAATTGTGAATGGCATTGGGATTATTTTAATGTTAAGTCTCGGCCTCCCACAAACCTACGGTTTGATACAATGTCGGACAAGCTCCCATTGTACGTTGAGACTGAACAACTGTGTATAGACGATGTTATGAAAACACTTTATAGGAGATGTTCGATCCCTCAATACACTGTGCATAAGAACAACATTTTCATGCTTCTTGATGGCAACACTAGTGATTACAAATTTTTCTTCATCATAGTTGAGGGCGGTGGAATCTGCATATTGAATATGGGATTGATTGGGGAGAGAACCAGAATTGTGGAAGAGCAGGAATGGAACGAGTTTGTGGTGTATTGGAATGATAAAATGAGAGGCCAAGGGAAATACGAGAAGCCTAACAAATGGCATCTGCACTCTCGCCGTCAAGAACGGAGCGCAATCAAAGTTTTCTTGGGGGTTAATCAAAGTAGGAGGTTACAAAAACTTGGACTTACAGTAAAAGCAGATGATGAGATTGTAAAAATGCACTCCGCCGTGAGGGTGTGTCAAAAGGGGCCGATATGTGGATATTCATGCCTAGGTTCAAGGTTTGAAACACTCGCGTAATCTATGGGTACGTGTACGGTTTAATGGTTTATTTTTGGCGTTTGGAAAATTTTCATGCCAATTTCAGGATTGTTTGATATCTTTGCTTTTCAAATTTTCATTGCAATTTCAAGATTGTTGGATATCTTTGTTTTTCAAAATGATATTTCAGTAATTGATGTTTACATAAGGATTTTTCAAACTTATTGAAAATTGAAATTCATAATGATGGAGAGTGCATTTCTTCCTTCTTTCAATTTCTTCTAATCGGGAAAAAATATATTTATACTTGATGATAAAAAAAATTAATTAGGTAAAAACAAAATAATATAAAAATAAGATTTTAAAATATAATAATGTTGATATGGTTGTATTTTAAAATGGGTGTTTTGTAATTTTAAATTACTATCAATTAGTTTAGATTTATGTAACTCTTTATCTAGAAAGTTTTAGATGGATGAAATCTTTTAACATGTAAATCTTTTTATTTTAGTGAAAAATCTGAGGAAAAGTTTACATATAGATTTTGTTCCTCTATACTTTTGGTAGATGTGAACTTCATAATAGTTGTTTTGTCTATATATATATGATGTAAAATTAAGGTGAAATATCTTTTCAATAGATTCAACCATATATATACAATGTCTATTTTTGAAGTCGCCTTATTCTACAACCAAGTATTCTACAACTAAGTATGTCTCTAATAGAAGTAAAAAAACTTGTAAGATATTTAAATATTATTGTTATTATTATTATTATTTATTTAATCCACTAGGAGAGGGATGTGTAAATATGTATATGCTTAATTTGGAGTTGGCACATGTCCCTCTTAGAATAAAAATAAAATACGCTATAGAAAAATAATGTTCACTATAATAAAAAAAATGACTATATGCTATTCATTTAAAGTAATTAAATGTAAACTAATTAGAATTTAAAAAAAAAAAGTGTGAGTAAGATGTTTAAACCATTTTAATTTTTGTCCATAAAATATTTGAATGTACATTTTATATAAAATAACTTAATGTTAACTATGCATATATTATATAATGTATAAAAAACATTGTGTATATATGATGAAAAAAATAAGTTTTGTGGTTAAAACGTTTGAAGTGGTCTCAATATTTTATAGTTTAGTCCTCTATATACTCTATATAGCATTCAAAAATTAAATTTGAAAAAAAAAAAGTACACATTGTGTTTTTCACTCTAAAGAATTTTACAAGTGAAAAAATATGAACTCGGATAGATATTTCTGATTATATATTGTTACGATCCTCGGAAGTTGGCTACTTAACTAACCCCAATGAATCCCACAAAATTTTGGTGTTCCATCTCCTGGGGTTAGGGTTTTGGTTGTTTAGGGTTTTCCCATGTTGTTAAATAATAAAAAAATCCCTTGAGCCTCATTGTAATGCACGTCAAAGGTGTCTAGCTGCCACATCTCTTCTTATAGATAAGTTACGATCACCCGAGTTAGATTATTCTTGCTACATCTCTATGTTCATGTTTTTTTTTGTAGTTTATTTCGTTCCTTCACAAGTCTAGATCAGTGGTATCAAAGCAACTTACACTTTCTCAATATTTATTTGCATGTCCCCAACTAGGTCAGGATATAAAAAGTTAGGGCTCAATCTAGTTGAACCTTTGCAAAATCATCCTTGCAAACCCCAAAAACCTCTCATCGTGGAAGAAAAGAAAGACGAGGGAGAAGGTGATCATATCAAAATATTGATCATGGAGGCCCTTGAGAAACAAAGGAAAATGATGATGGATAACTTTTCCTAGATCCTTCATTGACTACCCACTAGTTGCGCATATTCATTCAACAACCACTCTTGAGGCACCACTCCTTTTAAGGTACACGTAAATTTTGGCATTCCAATATTTGAGGGCCAAATAGGTGCAAACGTTGTATATAAATGGTTGAATCTATTAGAAGGATATTTCTTGTTTCATGAATTTTCCAATTGGGAAAATAGTACTTTTGCACTCCTCAAAGCCGCCCCCCATGTCAAGGACTGGTGGGAAACCTACTGTGCACAAACGGATGAGAGGGAATCCTTTCAAGGACACCATCAAGGAATAATATTATCCCATGGGGAGCTACGAGGAAAACTACATGCAATGGACTACGCTGCGACAACAAATTGATCAAGATGTGCATGAGCTGAAGAATCTATTTCATACCCTACGCAAAAATTTAGGTATCAAAGGTTCAGAGAAACATTTGGTGTTGAAGTACGAAAATTGTCTAAATAGATACATTCAGGAGGAAATGGATTTCCTTGACATATCCTCGCTTGGTGCATCATATCGGTATTCTAGCAAGATTGAGCATTAATTCAAACAGAACAAAGCGAGACTTTGGATCTGCGAATGAGAAGCAAGGGAAAGCCACCCCATAACCACATAACAAAGTACAAAGCCAAGGTGGGGCGACCTGGGACGACCCGCCAAAGATGCAAGTGAAGAATAAAATTGTGAAGCCAAAGAAGGACATGGGGAAGTGGTGTGAGTTTCATCATATCTCCACTGACAACACAAGTGAGTGTCAGGGCAAGCAGTCACTAATGGTCAAGCTGAAGGCTTCTGAATCAGATGAATGTTCCGAATCTTAATCAAAACTCGACAAAGGGAATGACAAAGGGAAGTATATTATCAATGTGGATCCCAACGCCATTGTTTCCGCCACCATGTTCCAAAAGGAGGAACCTGAATATCCAGAGGAGGGGGAGTGCATCTTCCATTCTCAGATGTGGGTGAAGGGTTCCTCGCAAAAGTTCATTGTCGACAATGGGAGCCAAAAGAACCTCATTTCAGTAGAGCTTGTGAAGCACTTTTATTGCTACTTTGGGAAATACGTTTTATAGGCTACCAGAGGTAGCATTGTCTACCGTCATCTCTTTGATAACTGCAAAATAATGTAGTAAGATCATTTCCAAAACCAATAAATTTGTTTTCTTGACGATCTGCCCTTAGGGAAAGAAGAAGAATATGGCCATGACCACGAGATAGGGCTCCTCTGCATGACAAAAAAATATGGATAAGGTCATAGAGGAGTATGGGGACATCTTCACCTCACCCGTACCTCTGCATTGTCAGGTCAAGCACTCCATTGATCTGAGCCCATGCACATCACTACCTAATGGATTGATACCTTTGGGTTGAATCTCCCTGGTAACATTCTAAGAATCTTTCATATAATAGTCTTATCGTCAACTGGCTCTCCCAATCCTTCCAGAGTGTTGGTTATTTCATCAACGTGTTGGAAGTATGTAGCAATGTTTCCATCTTCTTATGTTTTGAGTTGCTCAAATTTTTCTCTATAGATTTGAAGTGTTTCTTCTTTGAAATTTGAGTCACCTATATATATATTCTCAAGCTTTTCCCATACATTTTTAGCGGTTTTACAACCAAACACCTTATGATAAGCATATTCAATAAGTCCACTGATAATAATATTCTTTGCTTTTGCATCATTTACCAAATTATTCTTACCTTGTTCATCTGTGGTTGGTGTAAATCCATTTTGAATAGTTTCTCATACTTTATAACCTTGCGCCAAGAGATAGACCTCCATTCTCCCTTTCCAGAGTGCATAATTATTTTCATTGAATAGAGGTACACCATTCTTGGTATGCTCCATGACGTCCTTCTAGCTGTTAAACTACTATTGAAGGAACCAAGCTTTGATACCAAGTTCTGGAATCACGATTGTCATTAGACCAAAACCCATAGGCGTTAGTCTCCACTACAATCGCCAAAGTTAGGATCCATAAGAGGTGGTTATTCCATGTCGCAAAACACACAGGGAGCATTGAACCCAATGTCCAACATCTTCATGAATGACACAAAAGCTCGTAGCTGCAAATCCCCCATGTAGGAGAATATAGTCACTACCATTTTCATACTTACGTGCTTGCAAATGATATTGTGCAATAATAACTCACACAACAGGCTTTGTTCATCAAAATCGAAAGCACGAAATACATCTAAAAATTTGTAAGTGGAAGAATGCAGATAGGGCATGTTCTCCATGACGGCTGTTAACTAAAACATGAAATAGCATTCCCATAGAAAAATATGGTGGGATGGGGAAGGTTGCCTGCACCCCAACAGATTGAGGGTGAGTTCATGCAGTTTTTTCTTATCCATAGTTAAATCTTGAACTTGGTGCTGTAACAACAACAGTTGTTCCTCCTGCTTATTTACAGCTTCCTTCCTCTTATACTCTTCCCGACCTTTCTTCATCTCTTCTTTCATGCATTTTTCCTGTAAATCACTTATCTCCTTCTGATGTTATTTCAACAAAATCACCCCTTCCTGAAGGGAGATTTCTTCCTGTTTCCACTTCTGCAATTTAGAAATCAACAAAATTTTCTCAGAATTCCATCCCATGACAGGACCCGACGTTCCTCTGCATTCAATATCAACATCAATAATGGGTGTAAAAAAATCTGTTGGATGGGTCTGATCCACCTCTACTATTTTTTCTTGTGTAAAAACATCTTCATCAGTGAGTTCTTGTGTATCAGCCTCTTTATTTTCACCTAGAGTAGCCTCTGTGTCCATTTTTGTTTCTTCTGTAATAGCACTGGCCTCCACAAGTTCTTGTGTATTGGCCCCTAGGTCAACTACTACAAGAGGATCTACTTTAACTGTTTTTTCTTGTGTAACATAAGTATCCTTAGCAGGTTCTTGTGTAAAAACCTCCTAAAGTTTTGTTTCTATTTCCGTTGGGCTAGTGTTTTCCCCACAAACCTTATATCTTGTTGTTGTTATTCCTTGAGAACATGTTGTGCATATGGATACCAAGATTTTCTTTCCCCTTAGATAATATTTGTTTCAACTGTTCATTTTCCTTTCTTAAATTTTCAAGTTCTAAAAGCGAGACATGAGTTTCGTCCTTACCTGATGAGGAGGGTTCTCTTTCTTCTTCTTCTGATCCTTCTTCTTCTTTATGCTTTCTGGTTATGGGAAATGGTTATGTGGGAAAGTTAAATTTCACCCTCTGTCTTGGACGTCTATTCCCAATTAGATTTTCAGTGGGTTCTTTTCCAATTCTGACCCTGACAGGCCGAGTTTGGGCCTTTGCTTCTACTTGAATTCCTTTTGAAGTCGTGGCTTGTTTTCTCCAGCATGTCCTAGGCCTTTTTCGCTTAAATTCTTCCTAGCTCCTTCCCTGCTGGCTTAGGGCATCCAACACAATAAATTTGATAAGTCCATGATTGGTTACACATTCTTTCAGATGTGTTGTTGTCTTCACCATTTTCGCCATATGCTTAAAGTTTCCTAATAAGTAAAAAGGAAGGTTAATATTTTTTTGGTGTTGAAGATGATTAAGTAGAGATAACTGATAATTAAAAATGATTGTAGATATTCCCTCACAAGTAATGTATTTGATTAAAACCAAGGCGACATCTGCCCATGGTTGAGGGAGTGATAACCTGTCAATTCCTCTTCCCTTATTTTCCAAGTTTTCTTCTCCTTCAAGGAAGTCGTCCCTTAAAGAGGGGTCATTGATTTTCCTGTTGAACCATCTCCGTCCTTCTACTGGAAATGTGGTCACTCGAGCAATCACTTCTTCTGTCACCTCAATTTGCAGGCCCCTGAATTGGGTCTGGTGGTTATTCAAATTATGAGAGAATTCGATTGCAATAGCCTCATTTGAGCCTTCCAATTTTTGAAAATATTCAATCCACCCAACATCCTTAAATACCTAGTAAGCTTCTAGACAATTCTGCAAGGTGTCCATGGAATTCGGCTCATGTCTTACTACTTCTCCACCCATCTTGTTGTTATTATAAATTCAATCCTTATTTCTCAACCCAATGTAATGTTTTTGCACTGCTTATTTCCTCTCGGCACCTTACTCTACTTATCCTAGATGAAGATTTTCAGGCAAGGATACAAGGCTTCAGTTCAGGAGGGTGATGGCAGGTGACAAGATTTACAGATCATCGAATATTACCTCACACATTCCTACATAAATGTCCTGTTATGGAAAGTAATGGGCTCTAAGTACAAATGCCTTTTCCAGCCCCATTTGGTCATCATTGGTTATCGTGTTATTAATTAGATTCATGTGGGGTTAATAAAGGTTCATAAGTATAGATTTATTTCAATGATTACAAGATATACCCCCCCCTACTTTAATGGTGATGGCCGCCCACAACCGTCATAGGAATATCATTACTTGCCATTAATCACCAAACTATTGAATGATGACGTTACCTTTTGAATGAAATACCTGAAGAGATGTGGAGGAGGGATTTGAATTGGCGGCATACTACTCGCAGTGATCGTGGTAGTCACGCTTGGCTGGCACCATTTTTTCTGCATGTGACGAAATAAGAAACAATGTTCATGGATGTCAGTTGTTACATGTTTAATAGCCAAGACAACCTTTGTATTATTCTTAAAAAAACATGATGATTAGGAAATATAGATATGGAAAAGAAACAAATGAATAACATTATCTTGTAAAATATATCAGGAAGGAAGGATGATGCATTGGAAAAGGGAAAAAAAATGGGTGTAACAACAACCACAGGAGTTGTTTTCAACTGTTACAAATTGTCTGACTACGCCCCGGAAAGAGGTTTTCACAATAAATTTTTTATTATTATTATTCTTTTTTTTTAAATAGGTGTAATAGTTGCCATAAGGGTGGTTTTCATCTGCTCCACTTCTTGGAATTTCAAATTTCAGGTTGCACAGTCGAACATTCCTTTACTGTTGTAACATGAATATCAGAGTTCATGATAATGTTAACAAATGATTTCTTCGAAGCAGGTTGATGATATAACCCCATATGGTGCCCATTAACCAATAACTGTGTCTTAGCACCGTCAATGGTGACCAATTGTATAGTCCCATTTTCAAATATCGTGTCTCCTTCATAAGGAACTAGCCATATGGTGTAGAGCATGCCTTTGAAATCCTTCAGTCTTGAATCATTAAAGAGAGCCCAATATCATTTCTGAAATTTCTTCTTCTTAATGAACCGGTCATGCCATCTAGCTCTTTGCTGCTGAATGATTTTTGTCTATTGAATGGCAGCCAACCAATTCTCTTCCAACTCATTGAGCTAGTTGAATCTTTGTCTTTGTGTTGTGCTTAAATCCAGATTGACCTGCAATGTTGTTCTTAATGTCTTTATTTCAAACTCTATGGGGAATAAAGGATTCTTACCACACACCAATTCATATGGTGAGCAGCCTGTAGTATTCCTCCATGTTGTTCTGTAAACCCACAACACCTCTGGAAGTTTCTCGGCCCAATTTCTTTGGTGGCTAGCTACTATCTTCATTAAGATTCCCTCAATGAATCTATTGGTGCTTTCTACTTTACCCTTTTTTTGTGGGTGATAAGGTGAAGTGATCATGTGATGAATTACATACTTCTCAACTAGATTCTTGATCAAATGATATGTGAACTGAGGTCCTCCATTCATCACTATCTCCATGGGTGTCCTGAAGTGAACAAAGATATATTTGAACAGGAAGTCTGAAAGAACATGCTCTGTATCTCTAATTAGTCCCTTTGATTTGACCCACTTTGTGACATAGTCGGTGTAGACCAATATGTATGATATTTTTTTTTTATGAAGGATTAATTGTCCCTACAAAGTCCAGGGCCCATTTCTCAAATGGTTCTATCACTATGTGAGTCTGCAACAACATCTCATATGATTTCAGAGGCTGGGCCATCCTTTGGCAGCTATCACATCCCTTTAGAAACTTCTTGGCATCCTAGAATATAGTTAGCCATTAGTACCCCGTTGAGAGTAATTTATATCATGTCCCTTTCTTAGTGAAGTTCCCTCCATAGGGTTCCTTGTGACAATATTTCAAGATATCAAAAACCTCATCTTCTCTAACACACCGCCTAATCTGAAATTCTGGCCTGGTGTGATAGAGGTTGCCCTCTATCCAAGAGTAGGTAGCACTCTGTTGTATGATCTTCCTCTTTTCCTTGCAAGATAAATGGTGTGGGAATTTACCTGCAGCAAGATAATTGGCTATATCTACATACCACGATGAGTGAGTAGATATGGAAAAAAGATATTCATCTAGAAAAGACTCCTCAGTAGGAGTGCAGTCATCACTTATAGCTAATCTATAAAGAAAATCAGAAACCACTTTATATTTTTCAAGTTTATCTAAAATAGTGATATCAAATTCCTATAACAACAATAACCATTGTGTAAATCCACCATTATTAATAGTTTTATTCATTAAAAATCGAATTGCAGCATGGTCAATGTGTACAAATACTTGATACCCGCTGATTGAGTTCCAAAATTTGTTGATAGCATGCACTACTGCTAGGAATTCCTTCTCAGTCATTGTATAGTTAAGTTCAACTGGAGTTAAATTCTTGCTAATGTAGTAAATGGAATAAGGTATCTTTTCCTCCAGCTTCCCCAAAACAACACCCACTATAGCGATATGGAATGGAAGTATCCAGTTTGGTCCTCGTAAAATAGGTGATGATGTTACATAGTACTTTCACTTCAAAAAGGCTTTCTCACACTTTCCTGTCCACACAAATTCCGCATCTTTCATGAGAAAACAAAACAGAGGAGATACAGTCTTTAAAAAAAAATTCTATAGATCTCCTGTAGTACCTTGCATGTCCCAAAAAAATACGTACCTCTTTTTGAGTTCTAGGAGTTGGAATTTTTGAGATTACCTTAGTAGGGTCTACCTTGATTCCATCTATCAAAATGAAATGTCCCAGCACAATTCCCTCTGTCATCATCATGTTTCATTTCTCCATGCTCAAAGAAACATTAGTTTTTTCACAGCGTTCCAACACCTTTTCCAAATTAACTAATGTTGTTTCAAAGGCATCCCCATAGGGTGTAAAATAATCCAAAAATATTTCAACACAGTCATTCAAGAGATCAGAAAATATACCCAATATTTCCCTCTGAAAAGTTGATGCCGCATTGTAGAGGCCAAAAGGAAGGACTCGTTATGCAAAAGTACCCAACAGGCAGGTGAAGGTTGTCTTGTCTTGGTCTTCCGAGGCGATCTGTATTTCATTGTAGCCACTAAACCTGTCCAGGAATGAAAAACAATTTTTCCCAGAGAGAGTATCCAGGACTTGGCCAATGAATGGTAAATGAAAATGCTCCCTTTGAGTGACCTTGTTAAGCTCTCTATAGTCTACATAGACTCTCCACTTGTCGTTATTTTTAAGAAAAATGACAAGTGGAGACACCCACTGGCTGTCAGAAATGGGATAGATGAAATTAGCATTAGGGAGTTTCTGCAATTCCTCTTTCACTATCTCCTTAAGTGCAGGATTCATTTGGCGTTGCAGTTGTCTAACTGGTTTGCAGTCCTCTTTAAGGTAAATGCAGTGAGTGCATAGGCTAGGATGGATTCCTTTCATATCAGTATAGTCCCATGAAAATGCCTTTTTATATTTCTGTAACAGCTGTATCAACAATATGTTTTTTTTCAGTAGTCAAGTTAGGATTAATGTTTAAATATTTCTTAGGATTAATTTCAATAGGACTACTGGTAGTATGCAGAATAGTTTTAAAATGTTCAATAATTGCATCATATACCTCATATTTTTCTCCAGTATATCTAATAGAGGCAATCGAGAGTGAATTTCTAATAAAACCATTAATTATATCATCCTTTGTTTCATCCTTAAAGTATTGTGCTTTTCCAAGTGTGAGGAGAGGTAGGGAAAAATCAGATTCATGTTCAAATTCATCCCACCAGGGACTATTCAAATCCATATGTGGGTTTTCTAGGGGTTAAAGGTTCAGGTTCTTAGTGGCCTGCCCATATGAGATCACCATATATATGGACCTACATCTGATATATGTGTCTGCAGTGCCTAGCCATGATCTTCCCAAGATTAAAGGATGACTCAACAGGTTGGATTTGGTTTGTAAAATGAGAAAATTATCCGGATAATTCCAAGAATCCACGGTGATAAAAACATATTATATCATTCCCTCGGGCTTGAAATGGTGCATATCTGCTAACATTGTGGTTGTAGGTTTAAGTCTATGAAGTCCTAGGGAGATAAAGAGATATTTGGTCATTACATTGATGGTTTCCCCCAAATCAATCAAAGAGTTGGTTATGGGTTGATCATGAATATGGGCAGTTATTATAGGAATCCATAGGTCATTATATTTAGTCAACAAAGGCTGATCAATCATAAGTTCAGACAGTTTCCCCATAACATGGATAGTAGCAAGGTCTTTCGGTTTTCTTCCAGGCATTTTGACACACAGATCTCTCACTGTTCTGGCATAGATAGGTACTTCCTTAAGAGCTTGTAACAAAAAAATTCACACATAAAGATATGTAATTCCTTCAAGAAATCAGATTTAGTTTGTGAGGCTGGCCCATTTTCAATTAATCATTGAGGGTATAGAGGATCATAAACCTTAATAGCTGAGTCAACTATCACAGATGCACCGACTCTGCTCAGGTTGGATGATGTAGAAACAAAAAGACTTCCCGAGCTGGCTACTACATGTGTAACAACATGTGATGTATCAGTTGTTACATGTGTAACTGTTGTCTTAGAATCGACTATGTCCTTTCTAGGTGACTCACATTCTTCTTCGGTAATAATGGGAGTATGTTCAGGTCTAATTACTTTTCCTGATTGAAGTTGAACCTTGTTAAGCCTAATAAGAGTGATGAGATAAGTCTAGAAGGTAACTAGGGCATCTATTCTCTGAGTTGCCTTATTATTCATATTGGGGTTAGGTTACACAGGTAATTGGGGTCGGACATGAGGTGTAGGAGTTTGAAGAGAAGGAAGTTGTAATTGTTCCTGCATTGGTAATGTAGGGGGTACTGGACCTTGGCCATTACCTATCTAATTCTATCTCCAATGATGAGATTACGATGGAGGATATTGCATTGGTGGAGGGGAAGGCCACTGGTTCCATGGTGAAGGAAATTGTGTTCACGAAGGAGTGGGATACTGCCATAGAAATTGATGATTATTATAAAAACTATTCCAAGGATTAAAATAGGAAAAATATGGGGGCATACCGGTAGGTCGTGGCTACCATGGTCTCTTTGATCCGATGATGTAGGAATATTGGACATCCTTGCTTGATTCTTGAAGTACATCCTTCAGTCTGGGTATTTCAGGACATTGATTTGTAGAATGTGTCAACTCATAGATGTTGCGCAAGCAGATGCTATTCAATCCACATTCTCCTTCTAAATGTTTCATTTTGCATCGAGGATAGAATATCTCTAAGTTTGCTTCAGCTTCTACTTGTGCTTCCTTAACTTGTGCCATAGTGATATAGGCAAAGAGTGTGCTAAGGAGGTCAGTTTTAAAATCCTCAAATATATTTCTGATCTCTACTTTGGTTACTCCTCCACTTGTGGAATTCTATATCCGAACTGAAGGGTCTCGAACTGAAATTCTCCCTTTGACTGATCCTCTTGAAATCCGCAGACATAGCTTCATTATTTCTTCAAGCGATTCCTGCCATATGTCTCCTTTTCCCAACAGATTCAAATGCTTGAGACAATCATCTCTTATACCTCTTAAGAATATTGGTTTCAAAATTTCTGGGGCTAAGTTACCAAAATTAGACCTTTGCAAATTATAATGGAATCATTCCATATAGTATTCCAAGCTCTCCTCCTCCTTCTATGCAATTCTGGAGATAGTAATCTTGATACTTAAAGAGAAAGGCCTCCCTCATGTCATTCAAAGTTCGAATTGTGCCAGCACCCAATCTGATGAACCATCTTAATGTTGAACCTTTCAGAGTAGCTAGAAATTTTTTTAGCTTCTGGGCATCTAAATTTTAGTCATAACCTCTACACAACACGTCGAATTCGAACAAAAAGGTATCAGGATCTTCAATAGCCATCCCTTGAAATGATGGTAGGGATGATAAAGGAATGTTTTTAATAGGAGCCTCATCCATGTCACCACTATCAGGAATTCAAAAGTAACAGGAACCATCTTTCTTGACATTCTCGTCCCCCATGGCTGATCCTTCCTGACAGGACGAACTAACTCGAAATATGCAGGATATTTTAAAATGAATAAAGGATCAGGTTATTGCAGGACCAGCTGTTTCACTGCACTACCCGCATCCAAATGATGATCAAAAAAATGTTGTTCCTCATGTCCTTGATGCTCCCCACTGGTCTTCCCTTGTCCTTCAATTTTCAGATCTTGATCAATGATTTTCCATTGTTGTTTCAGATATGGAGTCTTGATATCAGGAGTGTATATGTTGTTTGAAGGGTGGTGAGGCCGAGACACAAAAGAAACCGATGCCTCAAGTTTTGATATAGTAGGAGCTTTCTATGGTCCCATCTTCCTATTGTCTTTGTATGAAGTAGATTGTTCCTTTTCTTCTTTTGAGATCAGATATCCAAAGAATGTCTTTCTTCCTAAGTCTACACTCTTCTTTCCCTTTTTATGACCTGTATTTCCTATAGTTACTAGAGTGGAGGGTGTTTGTGGATTTTTTAATTGTCATATTGGCACACATGGACCATATGTGTATCAATTCATCCTACAAGTGCTTCAGTTTCTACAGCGGTGAGCCCGCCCAAGTACGTTAGAGCGATGCATAGGTTCTTACCTCTGGTATTACCATCCAAAAACTCTATAGCTGAAGACACACTAAAGAAAACAACCAAAAATTCACACTTCTAAGTGTCCTAGGGAGACATTTGTGAGCCCACCCAGGTATGCTAGAGAGATGTGTAGGTTCTTGCCTCTCGTCTTACTGCCCAAAAATTGTATCACTGAAGACATAATAAAAAAACACCTATAAATTGCACCTCTAAGTTCCCTAGTGTATCAATGGTGAGCATGCCTAGGTATGTTAGAGATATGTGTAGGTTATTTGCTCTCGTCTTACCGCCCAACAGTTGTAGAGTAGGAACACTCTATCATCTGAAAAACAATTCTATTTGATTGGATCGTCACTGCCATCCCCGAAAACGACGGCAAAATGTTGGATGGTATTAATCATTGTTAAATGACTAAAACAATACACATAAATTATCAATCCAGGGACGTCTTTTATTTCAATGATAGTCACACTATCTATGTCGATACATCAAACCAAAAGAAAATCCAAATAAAGGAAATCGTTGTTGAATTAAATGCTGGAAGGAATCACTCATGTAGAAATAAAACGATCTATAGGAATGTAATCATGCCTCAATTAATCTATACCTAGCACGCCACAAAACAATTACCCAGTTGGTATCTCTAATCACACATGTGTAACAACATATATAATATTGGAATTTAATCAGATCTATTCGCAGCTAGAACAACATCAACAACACTTCCACTGATACATAAAGCAGATGTGAAATATGTATAGCTACCTTAACTGTTGCAATCCCTGCTAAAGAAGAGGGCCCTTCCTCCCTAGCAGGGTGCAGGAAGAGAAAGAACTTAAAAGGAAACTAAACCAAACAATGCATGTAACAAAAACAACATGATAACTTGTATTAATGTGAAAAAAATTACAAAGCCAAAATAGTAATGTTCTTTGCTAACTTTTTGACCTCAATGGTCGAGAAGTATATAGTGGTTACATGTTCAAAAAAACAAGGGATGGATCAGTCATGAGAATATTTATGATTCTCATGCTGATAAAAATAGGATACATATAGTTACAACCACTTAATAAAAAGTCTTACTGGAATAATATAGATTACGATAAAAAACCACCTAAAATCTGTCATCCTAAAATACAATACGTAATGACTCCTACAACTGTTGTGGAAAATTACAGTTGTAGTGTAATAGAAATAGAGGACAGGTTGGCATCCAGAAGTTGATGATATCCAGTCAGCAGTACAACTGTAACAGGAGTCAACGAGTCTGTAACAACGCCATGATGTAAAAATGTTGTGGTGTAATGGCTCAGTGTAACAACACAAATTTAACAGTTCTTGTATGCCTCATGCTCTAGATATTTTTTGCTAAAAATAACATCTAGAAGGACAACAAAAGTCCAAAGAAATTCTCCAAACATTCATCCCTAGTTATTCATAAAAAAAGACATGATACATCATAATAATCGATGAAATGGCAAGATATTGAAAATAAGGTGAAATAACACTGTTTAAGATAGAAAGGCAGGAAAAATAGGCAAATACAGTCCCAATTGTTGAAGTCACAAGGTGACAATAGGGGAAGCAGATGTAGGAGATAAATACATAAATGGCACCCAACAGCTACCTGTTTTTGAAGATAGCTATTATTTCCTGAGTTTTTATATAAAGGAGGTGGAGGCATTTTTTTTTCAAGTCTCGAAGGGTGCTACTCACGAGTAATTACATGCATGCATTATGAACAGAAGTTGTTGCTGCCAGGTGTCAATTTATCAAGTTCCCTTCCAAATTTTAGAATTGTTTTTTTCACTTTTTGGGGACAGATCCAGAACTTCAGCTGATAGTTGCACTTTTTAAGGAAGTGGTTATACCAAAAAATAGGAGCAGTCTGCCAATAGCTTGCCGCATCACTCCAACCACTTCAAAATATATGGCATCATGTTGTGTAATTTTATTATGTTGCACTACTTTGTATTATGGTTAAGGATAAACTTCACCTTATGTATATAGGAACTTAATAACTCCAAAATAGATTCACACTTTTTGTGTAAATATCATCATAATATCTTTTGTATATATATGATGAAACTCAATGGAGAAAGGGTTGGGGGTTTGCGAATATTATACTCATGTGATCAGTGTACTCTTTGAGATAATGATATTGAAGAACACTTTTGAGGACTTATTGCTATCTTGATATGTATATTGTTGATCCTTCTTATGTGTTTCCATACCTAAATTCCTTTAGTTCCAGTTTGTAATTTCAAATGTTGTTATATGTTTTTATGATCCTCTTGATGTGTTTATGTGCCTTATCATTTTTTATCAGTCTTAATTAGTAAGCTTTCTTGATGAGATGTGCATAATAGTTGGTTAAAGAGCATTCCTTATGATAAAGACTTTCAATGATGTTCAATAAGATTATTGTAAGTCTTATGATAGCCTTCTTTTATTGAATATATTATCAGACTGGTTCTTGTGTTGTTTTTCATCAAATTAGTGGATTTATGCCTTGCATACCTACTGTCCCTTCTGTTATTCCATACTTTCTTCCTGCCATATACTACAAACTTATGTTTTGCTACCATATCAGGCCTAAATAACCTCATTGGAGTGAAAGTGAATTTGTCTGAAACCCTTTTCAGTGATTGAGAGCTTTAACCCCCTTACAATAATCCAATCCAAATTATAGAATATCCCTTGAGCTTAAGCTGTGTCTGGTCATGCACTTGTCACAATCCAAGTTTTGATTCCAGCGCTAACATATTTTGGTGCGTCTGTAGGGAGACGAAGGCCTTAAAACGAAGTATTCTCCCAAGTCTCTTGTTTTAAATTGATTATGATCAATTTTTGATGGTGACCAAGAATTGGCTACTTGAAGAATATTGTGATATTTCACCTGACGACTCCATGACAAAGAATCTAGAGGTGACTCCACTGTTTTCGTACCCAACACTCTGATGGAAGCGATCGTCACTAAAACATATGTCTTTTGCAATTTTTTAAAGATAGATGGATTTCCTAATCCTTTGCTAGATAGAATTGAATGGGAATTTTCTCTTCCAAGGTTTAGTGGGCATGATTGGGAAGTAACAGTTGATTTTTTATGGGGTTTTCATGACTTGATTCATAGGCTGCATTTTGTTCATGAAGATGTAAAGATTAAGTTGTTTAGATATTATTTGGAGGGTGCAACCCTTGATTGGTGTAGAGATCCTCCAAAAATAGCATCACTTGTTTGAAAGAGTTTCATGATGCTTTTAATTCCTTTTATAAAGATATGTATCTAGTCGAATCTTTCACTTATGAATGTTGCTATCAGTTTGATAAGAAAGTTGAAATTGATGATGAACAACATAAATGTAAAGAAAACATGGTTATACCGGAAGGTATTCACCAACCCTTTTGTTCTCATGATTTTCCTCAATGTCCTATCATTCAAGAAGAGGATAAACAACAGATTATTGAGCATCATGATGAGATATTAGGTGAACATAGTGAAAAATTCATAAATCAGCCTTTGTTTGATAAATATCCTAATGATGAAGAGTAGGTTTTTATGTCACCTTGTCTTAAATTTTACAATGATGATCCAATCTATGAAAGTTATGAATCTGAATCTGGGGAAGAAGATGATGCTCAACTCATACAAATTGCCGAGGAATTATCACCTTTGCTGAGAATTAATGATAAGAAAAATAGTTATGAGGCTATGTTTGAAATGTATAAATCTGAGTTGTAGGGATGCAGTGCCAAAGAAGAAATTTGTGAAAAAAATGAAGAACAAGCTCTTCATCAAAGCATTTTTCTATCAGAGGAAAGTATTTGTCAGCCTATCCTTGAACTGAAAGATGTTTTGAGTAAGTCTCCTTTTCGATTTTCTGATCCTATTGCTGACTATATGGAGTTTAGCTTTCTGAAAGTATCTCTTGTTATTAGTTTTAGAGTACATCTCATCCATATCAGCAAGTATGAGTAACATTTATATATTATGCTTCATACTTTTTAGCCTTTCAACATTGGATGTGAAGACATGTCAAGAAATCAGTTGTTGAAAAATTCCTTTTGGAAGTTTGTATAGAATTGATCAAGTGAATTTCAGCTAATTAGAAGTAGGGATGTACATAAATAAGCTTTCCACTGGAGTATTGGTTTCAATTTTAGATTACATTTTGATGTATTTTTTAGTTATGTTGAAATAATTTGCAGAAGATCGAAATCTAGCCTATGACTCCATTACCCAATGGCTAGGCATGCTGGTCTTTTAAGCTAATTAGAATAATTTTTGGTTGGAGAAATAAGGTTTGGACAAGGCACTGGAACTGCGGTCCTTGAAGCCTCACAGGGAGGACTTCATCCCCAATAGGAGCCACTATTAGCACTATAAATGTTAATAGTCTGATAGCCATTGTATCACTATTTTCGAATTTTTCTTGTTCCCTAGCCTATGTTAAAGTTCTAGTCATTTTCAATAAAAGCCAAAAAGAGTCTCAAAACCAAAAATATTTTTTAAGTTTTATAGGTGTTATTGTGTCTTAGGTTCATAAAATAAGTTAATATCACTATTTTAACCTAGGTTAGTGTCAAAAGTTATTGGTCATTTTAGTAATAAAATAATAGTTTATCTTTTTGGGTTAATAACTACCCTTTTTAAGGTTACATTGGTGACACAGAGAAAATGGAAGCTATTTCTTTAGGAGTCTATTTTCATTAGTGACACAGATAAAAGGGCAACTATTTCTCTAAAGTTTGGTTACATTGAAACACAGAGAAAAAGGAAACTATTTCTTTGAAACTGCATAGGGAGCTGCAAGGAGTATTATTGGGTGAAAATATATTGCTCTTTCAATATTGAAGGTCTGCTGAAACAAGAGGTATTACCTTGATGCAAGGTGTTTATTAGAGGATTTATTAAAATGAGTCACCAACCCAAGTAAGGCAGATATTTTTAACAGAAAAACTGGTTTTACAAGCAAACCCAGTAAGTAGCTATTACCTGAAAAATTCGTGCAAGGAGCATTTTTCAGAGAAAAGATCATTCTCCTTTGAAATCAATTGAAGATATTCTATGTTATGAGATATTATTATTATTATTATTATTATTATTACTATTATTATTATTATTATTTAAGGGTAATTATTTCTAAATTATAATTAATATTATAAAGGAGTGATTATAATGTTGGTGGAGCTAACCTATAGCTATTCATTATGGCGAAAGCGGAAAATAAGGTAAAAGATATCAATATTTTAATGATGCAAAGGAGTGATGTATTGTATGGGGTGACTTGGCACTCAGATTTGAATAACTTCAAATCCTGTCAATTAAACCATACCGTAATTAAAGGCATAGACTCTAGAGGATTAGGTTCACTATTTTTTATGACCGAGTTCTCCGGGAAGGTTACAACTAACAGAGTTACATTTTCCAGCAACTAGCTTGTCATCTCAAGCAAGAAAGTAGGGATGCGTTGAGGGTTTATTTCTCGAGTTTGAGCAACTGTGCATAACAGAATTTAGGTGTTGATCATGATGGGTAAAGGTGGAAAGTTTAACCGCTCTGAGCTAGAAAATACTAGATTTGTCGATGCCAGAGAAAAGCCACAATTTTAAACAGTACGCTGGTATAGGTTTCTACAAAAATTCTCAAGAGAAAATGTAGTTGTTGCAGAAGCATTTGCTAAAGTTTTGACGGGGAGAAAGTCAAGCTTGGTAGAAAAACATTCAAAATAACTGAGACCATTATAGCTAGGACTACTCAAACTTCAGCTACTAGAGAATGCTGGTTCAAAAAGAAAATTCTGCAAGAAAATGTAAGTTCTTTCCTAAAAGTTGAGCACGTAAATTTCAATTGGACTCCTACTGTGCATATTTCCTGTTTTAGGCCATTCTAGCGGTATCATGCAGAAAATAAGAGATGTTTCTTATATTCCCAACTCATACCTTAGAAGACCTCAAACTAGGCCTAAAAACAAGCTAATACTGAACATGAAACTCATTGCTAATCCTAATTTGAAAGATGAAATTATAAATGTTGATAAAATCCAAAGAAATGAAGGCAAGAAGACCAGAGCTCAGAAACAAACATATGCAGGAAAAGGAAAATATAAAAGACTCAATAAGGTAGAGTCCTTCAAAATATTTTCTTCTATACTTGATTTTATTTAAACATTTAAGGAAAATCAAAGGAGGAGAATCACACATTTTTGGCTTAATCGACAAATGCAACTATCTACAGGATTTCTGATAATAGCTACCTGTTTCTGAAGATAGCTATTATTTCCTGATTTTTTGTATAAAGGAAGTGGAGGAAATTTTTATTCAAGTCTTAAAGGGTGCTACTGAGGATTAATTACATGCATGCACTATCAATAGAAGAAGTAGCTGCCAGGTGTCAATTTATCAAGTTACCTTCCAAATTTTAGAATTATGTTTTGCACTTTTTGGGGAGAGATCCAGATGTCAACTTTAGTTTTTAGTTGCGCTTTTTGAGAAAGTGGTTATACCACAAAACAGGAGCAATCTGCCAACAACTTTCCACATCCCTCCAACCACTTCAAATTATATGCCATCATGTTATGTTTTTTATTATGTTGCACTAATTTGTATTATGGTTAAGGATAAGCTTCACCTTATGTATAGGAATTTAATAACTCCTCCAGAACAGATTCACACATTTTGTGAAAATATCCGCATAATATATTTTGTATATATATGATGAAACTCAATGGAGAAAGGGTTGGTGGTTTGTGAATCTTATACTCATGTGATCAGTGTACTCTTTCAAATAATGATATTGAAGAACACTTTTGAGGACTTATTACTATCTTGATATGTGTAGTGTTGATCCTTCTTATGTGTTTCCATACCTAAATCTCTTCAATTCCAGATTGTAATTTCAAATGTTGTTATATGTTTTTATGAGCCTCTTGATGTGTTTATGTGCCTTATCAATTTTTTCATTCTTACTTAGTAAGCTTTCTTGATGAGATGTGCATAATAGCTAGTTAAAGAGCATTCCTTATGACAGAGATTTTTAATGAAGTTTAATAATATTATTGTAAGTCTTATCATAATCTTATTTTATTGAATATTTTAACAGACTGGTTCTTGTGTTGTTTTTCATTAAGGAAGTGGATTTATGCCTTGCATACCTACTGTCCCTTCTCTTATTCCATACTTTATTCCTACCATATCAGGCCTAAATACCGTCATTGGCGTGAAAGTGAATTTGTCTGAAACCCTTTTCAGTGATTGAGAGATTTAACCACCTTCCAATAAACCAATCCAAATCATAGAATAGCCCTTGAGCTTAAGATGTGACTTGTCAAGCACTTGTCACAATCCAAGTGTTGATTCCAATGCTGACAACCCCTTCCACCCCCGACCTTGTGACCACAAGTATGATGGCAGCTGGTCAAACCCTACCACCACTGGAACCAACATATAATAATAATAAAATTGTTACATAGCCTGAAGTACATGGAAAAATAAACTAAATTATGGAGTGAGTAGGAATCGAACCCACCCAACCCACATGGGACAGCCCCCAACGGGTGGCCCCATGTGGCATTTAATGCCAACAAGAAACCACCATAATTGTATGCCATAACCATTTTCTATTTACAATATTAATGCGCAAAAGTGTTAACACTATTTGCCACCAAGTGTTTAAAAACTAAAATGTGCCATTTAACAAAACACACCAAGTTTAGCATGGGTGGGCTTTGGTCCCCCGACCCCATGCTTATCATTACTAAGTTTTTGCATTAGCCCAACGACCATTTCCTTGGAAGTTGCGCCCAAAATTTTGTATAAGAGCCCTTAGTAAATCATTTTCATGGGGGTAGTGGAATGGAGAATGAACGGAAACAGAGGCTGAAAACAATAGCAGAACCTTGAGCGCGTGGAACACAAATGTTGTGGAACCATGACGCAGTTCCAAAAGGTGGAAGCTTTCCTAGGCAAAGAGGAAGTGGAACGATTTGGTATAAGATCCCTTCATAAATTATTTACATGGGGGTAGCAGAATGAAGAACTAGAGAGTCAAAATCCATGGGTTCTGAAGTTCCTTGTTTCGTGCCAGACAAGTGAGAGAAATATGACTTAGCTAGATGCAGGATGGTCCTGACTTCTTCGCAAGTAGATTTTTTACACAATATTATAATATGAGATTTAGATCATGCTTATGGTTCTCTTGATCCTTTTCTTTTCTCAATTTATAGATGATATTGTGTGGATCATACCTCGAGCATCTAGATTGTGGGAAACATAACACTTCCAATATATACTTCACAAGGTCCAAAATTCTTATTGAATTTACATAAAATGGTCCCACCTTGTTAAGAAGGTGGAAAGCGATTGTTTCTTTCCTTGAGGAGAAATGTATGTTGATACTACAAAACCTCTATCAAATGTACTCCAATGCAAAAATGCGAGGAGTCATGATTGCTAAAAACTAGTATGGCTGGCCTATAAAACCCATAAATTCTTATCACTGTCCAATCCATGAAAACATAGCAATCACTAGATATAATATCTACGGTAAATGGAAGATTTTCCTTAAGGAAATAAGGGTCTGAAGGCACTGGGTGGAAATGGAAAAGAGTGTACACAACTAACATGAAAGAATAAATGTACTTGAAAAGGCTTTGGTTTTTTTCAAGCTTTCAAATAATTGGTCTCCATTCTTAAATTTGTCATGAGGATTTGTTCTCATCTACCATCCTGGGTTTTACATGCTCTAGGTAGGAGTATTGTTGATAGATGAGTCAGTGGACTAAGTAGGCTTGGTAGTAGAAGAAATTTCCTTCTCCAAACTCTTCCATCTCAGAATGAGCTATGTCTGATGCGATCTGTGGGAAATCGAGTTTGGTATAGGACCTAGTGGCCAGATGACACATATATACCAAGAGACTTAGGATTTACTCAGCTATATGGACATTAGTATTCATACCAAGAACTTGGGAAACCATGGAGAAAGATATATTTGAAATGGAGTCAAAATATTTGATATAATGAGGGTGACCAGAAGGAGGAGCCGCTCCTTTAAAAAAACACTTAATCATGATTTTTTGGATATATTGTCTAAGGATGATCTATTTCTCTTCAATTTTTACATATTTAGCCTTCGTAATTTTGTCCTATTAGGAAACACTAGTAAATTTGGCCCACTTTTCGACGGCAACTTCGTCGCAAGAGCGACAGTTCGAGGACAGACAAAACATGGTTCGTCATAATGTCGCAATTCCGACGCCTTGACAATGTGTCGCAATTCCGACACCTTTTCCGTCGCTTCCAAACAAGCATCGCTCTTCTGACGTTTACCAAAACGTCACTCTTCTGACGTTTGTATAGTTTCGCAAATTTCGACGAAATGTGGTCTGACTTTTGAACATCGCTCTTCCGACGTCTTTATACTCTGTCGCTTCCCAGACGTTTCCAAACTATCGCGATTCGATGCCCTACGAAAAAGTGTCACAAGACCGACGCGATTGCAAAAAGTGTCGAAAGACCGATGCTTTCGAAATGTCGCAATACGACGCGAGAAGAATCGTCGCAATACCGACGCGGGAAGAATCGCAGCAATCTCGACGGGAAATGTGGTCCAACGTTTTGAACGTCGCTCTTCCGAACGTCTTTATAATGTCGCTCTTCCGAAGTTTCTAAACTCGTCACAATTTCGACGCCGTACAAAAGTGTCGCAAGATCGATTGTTTCGGAAAGCGTCGCAGCATGCGACGCTTTCCAAATACATTGCAATACCAACACCAAGAAGAACTGTCGCAATATCGACAGACATCGCAAGACCAACGAAAGTGGAAATCGTTCAAAACGTCGGAAGACTGATGCTTACGAAGCGTCGATATACCGACGGCGGGTTCAATTTAAAAAAAAAAAATGAAACTTTAAAACAGGACCTTAAATCTCCAATATTTGTTATGAATTGTGGGTGTTCCAATTGTTATGAACATAATTCAACGCAGTGAAATATTAATACCTCCGTTGAACCTTAGTTAGGACAACAATAGTCAATGTATATACACGTGGGGCCTAGCGCTAGCGGCGCTCTTCCACATCCAACGGTGGATAATACGTCACTCGCCCTTGACGATCCAACGACCCAACTCGGATATCGCGCGAGTTAGTTGCACGATCATTAACTCGCAATGAGAGTGGGTTTTCAAAACCGCTCAAGGCCATGTGTTGGCCTATGACATTGATCGCGTCCAAATGAGGGGGAATACCACTTACCCTACAAGGCGGTAGTGATATGCCGGAAAACCCATCTTTCACCGTACGGTCCTCGAGGTTCCGACTACTCTTACTCTGTGTCCGTCGCTTACCAATGCCTTACTACCATTGAACTCGCTCGTTTTTCATCCTTCGACGCGCCCATACCAAACAAACTCGAGCACGACCATTTCAAGGAGACGCAACGCATTACATATGCCACTGGGTTTATGTCTTATGGTTCCGACAAGGTTAGTATCGACTCGTAAATTGATACACCCGATCCTTGGTTCATTCAATTGCCTACACATTCATAACACTCATTACGTGGGTTTTACCTAGGTCACGAGGTTCGAGCACAGACATCTCCTTGCTCTACCATAGGCACACGGGAATGTCATTAACATAATTCACCCTCTATTCACACAGGCGATTATAGAGAAATTCCCCAACTGTTTGACACGGTTATACGTGGAATTCACCAATGCTCATAAGTCCTCGAGTCATTAGCTCGTGTTCCACCGAGAACTCAACCAAAGTCATATGCACATAACCTCATCACGTGGTTTCTTAATTACCACGGGATTTCAATTATCTTTCACCGGGATGCGTACATATATTCACACACGATTTAAAAAAACTTACTCAATCAACGCACATATAATACTAACATATTCCTTATATAAATGAAATTTCTTACAGCCTCCTAGTCCTCGGCGATCTTCGATACAAAGGCATCCTCTTCCCTATGCGACTCAATGTAGTTCTCTTTGCACGTCTTCTCGTGCGAGTCTATCGACTCGTTTACTGGGAGGTTTATTTTTATATCAATTACAATGAATCTATTCAAATTTCTCGATGACTCACAAACTCTTCAAATTCCTAACTCCAAGACTAACACTCGACAAACGGAGATCGGACTCCTAGAATTAGCTTAACTTCGAAAGACCCCGACTATCTCTTCAGTGCCCATTAAGCATTCGGGCAGCTTACATTTTCTCTACAAATTAACTAAATTAGCTCAACTATGGATAATTTCATAGGGAAATAAAACATGAGACCCCCCCCTTTACATTTATTTATGTACAAAAGTTGTCTTGGGCCTAATGCCCCCGCATCGAATAACATAGTGAGGGGATAAATTTGTGAGCTTCCATGCATTTGTAACATCTTCGGAGCATTTTTCATGTGGTTTATCTACCCTTGCCACTCAAATTGATAGTAGTTTAAAGATGACAGATTTTTTTTCAACAGTATAAGAGCCATTTCGGAGTTTCATTGGAAACATAATTCGTAAAAACACAGCTTTGTGCATTCAATCTTCATAACGAAGTAGCATATATTTAGTTTCACAATGACCTAATGTCATCATGTACTCAACAAGTCAATTTTTTGCAAAGGTCATACAACCTCAAGCCTCAAACATCTTTACAAGTGAGCATTTCGGAGTTCGATTTAGAACAAACTTGCTAGAGATTTTACCTGAAATCAAGTTACATTCTAATGCTCATTTAATATAGAGATTAAGATTCGAATCTATGATGTTACTATTGTTGCCGTATTTTTTTATTGTACTTGTGCGATACCCAACTCCACTAATAGTAACGAAATTTTGAATCTTGATTAGTCTCCATCCATGGGATTTTTAATGGCCCTTAGATGTGAGATTCACATGCCAAATTGAATCATTTCATAGAATGACTCCACTTCATATTATCGCCTTTCAACTATGGTTGAGTATCAATTTTACCAATTTGGCCAAAACTTGAATATAATCCTAATTATGTCAAATTTCAAAATTTGAGTCTAACCCTAAGTGCATAAAATTATGCAAAACCCACTTACACAACACGAGTCTAGGAGGGGTTAACATGCCCATGAAGTATTTAAACATTGTTGAGGGCTAAGAATAGTTGGACTTTGCTAACTAACCAAACTCACTTTTGACCACTTCTAGTAACTTTAGCCTCGTAGATGCTCTCATAAAAAGAAAGGAGTGGTCCAATAAAAGGAAGGGGGACCGGTTGCATGTTTCACATTCCCTTTTTTTTGTCGGTTGAAAGCTTTCCAAGAAGAATAAATCTACTGAAGCATGAAAGCGATTTTTTTGTTGCCCCAACTACCAACGATATAAATCACAATGTGTCATAGTTTACTTCTGTAAGCCTCTATTGAGAGTGAGCAGCACTAAATCCAAGTAATTCCCCTCATCCCTTAAAAAGACACCTCTAAATATAACTAGAAATTTCAAATAGTTAGTAAAGGAAAAGTACAAAGATATAATGTATTTGTGTTGAGCCAAAAACCTATGCATTCACAATAAAATTGGGATGGATAAAAACTTAAAAACAATTATGGACTTTGACAAAAAATCGTCTTATGCATACAAAATGAAAGAAGCATTGGCATACTACTATGTTTACAAATTTAAGAACGTGCGAGTGAGTCTCGGGAAACACAAGTTTTCATGTGGAGACCCTAGATCCTTGTACCCACAATATCTAGTGACTTATAAAATGATTTCCAAAAACAATTCCTTTGCTATGCATGTAAGAACACCACTGTATAATGAGGGAGATGTAATATTGTCCCGAGAAGAAGATTTATACGTAGTGGTCCAAGATTGTGTATTTATGGAAGATACAACCGATTTTTGGCATGAAACATGTATCCAAGATTTCAATGTGCCTTATTTCGTAGCCCATTGATGGTTTACTATGAAACCTAAACTTTCAAAACAAACACATTGAAATCACGGGATCTCCATCACGAATATCATAAATATTAATCGTCTTTTGGGCACTCGGTAGTAGATACCATAAGAGGCCCACATGGTTCGTACCACCAATGTTGATTCTCCGGAACAACATTTGCAAAGCCAAAATTTCTCCCCGAGACATCCCTCTCTGCCAAAACTAGAGAGATGGTATCGACGTTGAAGTGAAGGCCTCCGATTCGAGTATGGAATGCCATAATTTCTTTATTATAAAAGTCCCATGAATAGAAACCCGAGTCCAATGTACAACCTGCGAGATGTTGCATACAACATATTTACTAGAGCGACCATCCGAACCAAATATTCGACTCGATCAACCACAATCACCCCCACATGTTTGGGGTAAGCCCATATGGAGCTTTATATTCAGTCTTCTCCCCTGGGAGATTGGATACCGAGTATTACTCATACATCAATCGCCCTTTTATGTTAAGGGAAAATTTAAAGAGTGCATAAATATTCTTGAAATCCCAATCATAGTTTCTAGAAAATTTCCTAACAGCTTTTGAAATGAACTACATCCTATTTAAACTACATCAAATATTTAGGCAAATCATTTTTTTTAAATATAAATTGGTGAATTTTATTTCAAATATAGAAATTTAAACCATGAGAATAATCTAACCCCTAGGATTTTCCCTATTTCTAATAGAAAATCCCAAAATGTATAAATTATAACACCCATAAACCCCAAAATTAAGTACAATAATTAAAACCTCCACACCTCTGAATTTTCTATATCGTGAAAAGAGCAACATCCATCATCATGGGAAAGCAAAACACCGATTCTCCTTCTCGATAAAAAACCAACATTGCGGTAGATGTCTTATGGCCGAGTTGATTCAGATCGATCACAAGAAACCTCTTCAATTTCTTCAATATTTCCAAAATGCTCTCGCTTGTTTTCCTGATCATCATCAAAGTCCATATTTTCATCACATTGAGTTAGTTAGGGGTTCATTACAATTAGGTCCAAAGTGCCTATTGTGAGAGCTCGGACATCCAATCCAATATTGGAACCTGCCATACCCATTCCCATTAGAGATTGTAAATCCTACTTCGCTTTAATTAGTAAGTTCAAGAGCACTAGAACTAGATTTAGTTGATTTAGACTTGGTATAGTTGTCCTCCCCGATTTGTATTTAGATACAACACTATACTTGTGCTTCAACGCAAACAAAAATTTTGCAGCAATGGGATCTTCATATATGGGGCTTATGGATTTGCCCTCAAAAACATCCCGAATATCTCGATTCATTTTCATTCAACCGATCATGCAAATCCACCCTCGTCTTTAGCACAACAATGCGTGTCGAAGGCCGATTTTTCAGCAATTTATGGTGGGGGTAAAGCGTGTCTTCCAGATCTTGACTATTTAAGCGTTTAATTGGTTTTTTCGTAGAGACTCGACCATAGAATCAAATGATCCTGCGAAATAATAAACAATATTAAGGCCATTATTTATTGGTTTGAAATAATAAACAACATGCCACAAACCCACATAATTAGTAAATTATTTAAAGACAATAATTCCTACATATTAAAATATAAAGCTATAACATACCAGTCTCATACTCGAACATAACATATGTATCAATATTCTTCTTCAGTATCTTCTTGATATTCATCCAAGTCGATTGACATCTATATCAACATCTAATTCGTAAACGAGTGTTGAAATGATCAACCATGTCATCATCATCATCAATTATGTCATTTTCAATAATATCCTCATCGACATCATCATCAATAATTGTTGCCTCATCTCCTATTCCCTCGGTTCATCTTCTAAGATATCTTCTTCTTCTGTCAATGCATATTCCTTCTCATCACGCCATTGCATCATCTTCTTCTTGATCAATATCATCTTCTTTCTCTACAGTATACTTCTACTGCCTTCCTCTTGGATCATATCTAATAGAAAATGACCACTCGTTCTCACCCGGAACCTATGAGTAAAAGACTTGTTCGCATTGGCTTTGGAAAAACATAGCGATCTTTTCCAGCTTCAAACCCTGTGATGTTTTAACCATTGGAAATCCATTTTCATGTTGAATAAGTGTTCTATCATCATCACGTACATTCATTCGTAGCCTATACCATTTGACGTCGAACAAAACTATTTTGAAGGAATTAAAGTCACACTCAACTATATCATCTAAGAACCCATAATATCTATTTTTAGATTCTCGAGGGGATGTCTCAGTCACTCCCCTGGAGGAAACATTAGTGACCTAGAATACCGTAGTTATCCCACTATCGAAAAGTTTTCCTATTATCATCCAAGTCGTTTAATGCGAAATTTATGACCATTGCACCACATAGCCTTGTGATGTTTCAACCGCAATATGCCAAACATGAAAAAGATGCATTCTCAATTAATAATTAATCATATAATTTACACAGACATGAAAAATTAACCTGAAAAAATCAAACTTTTTGTCACATTATAAATATAGTATACAATATCTAATGAATAAAATAGGTTTATTAATTTCTTACCTTTCTATCTTTCAAACCATATGCTAAATCGATTTCCGTCTCGTAACGTTTCCATCTCCACTAAGATATGATTCTCTAATCAATTCGGACAGTGAGTTGCCATGATAACCTACCGTTGTTACATGCTTTACATGTTTCAATCCATCTCACTCATCCACTCAAGATTGTTTGCAATGTATAAAAGTAGTGCCTCATAATCTTGAGCACCTGAATAAAAAAACAATAATTCACCAATATTAATAAATATTACTTATAACCATGGTAAATTATATTAATTAATAAACTATGAAATAATAATACCTAAATTACTGTAATGATCATATAAATGATGTAAAACAATGAAACATTATATGTATTATACATAATAAATCTTTTACCTCTCACTTTCTTCATTCTACCTTTTCCCAACAGGTGCTCCACTTCAAATTTTTTGATGGAGTTCACATCCCAGAAATGCAATCCACTCGCCTTCATGGCGGCGCAACTAATATATGAAGATAATGACTAATATACGCCATGGATTCATATACCACATATCCCTCCACCATAGAATCCTCGATGTCGTGCTCTTTGCCTAACCAAAGCCTTGAAGGATTTCGTGTGCCCTCTCGACCATCCCGGATTGACCTTGTGTGCCTGTCCACACATTTCAATCTCCTCAACTTGGTGTATCAAGTAGTGTTCTTGTGCATTGAAAAATATTGGAGGTAGATACTTTTGCATTTCACACATTAGCCGAGGAATTTCTCTCTTCCAATACTTTATTTCATCTTGATGGATTTCTTTCAATGAAAACCATCTCGCAAATCATTGCGCAAGGTTATTTCAATGAAACATAATATATATTTCATTACAAGTAAATTAATACATCATTTCATCAAGTACGAAAATAAATTTTAGCAATTAGATTTTGCGTATAAATCAAAACTACTTAACTCATGTATTTACTAAGACCATATATAACTTGTTTGACATTGTTGTCGAAGTCGTTTGGGAGAGATAGAGGTAGAACATACTATAACAATAAAAAAATGAATCGTTATTGGTTTCCAAATTAAACAGAAAAAAATGAAAATTTAAAATATGTATTCAAGCAATAACATACAAAAACAGTATACCAAAAAAATTACCTTAACAAAAGTATGCCAATCATGTGTTTTCACCCCCACTGAAGTCACCTTTCTTCGTTAAGATATTATTTATGTTTGAAGAAAAACACGTTGGAAATTTAATTCTTCTAATGACCTCTTTTACATCATTGCTTTGTTGTTCGTTAATAACCATGGAATATTATTATAATTTCGACCTCAATTGTTATTTGATATTTCGATCACACTTTTCATTGCATGATTTGATTTCTCAATGTCAAGCACAAATTTTGTCAATTTTATCTCTATCATGTGCACCATCTATGGTTTGCCATAACATTTCGTCACATTCTTCCCGACATGCATTGTGTCAAACAAATGAGCTATTTTTAGGTCCTCATAGTAGGGCAACCCTTGCGAATTCGAGAAGGATAACATTTCATTCCGAGGTGGAAGTACAATATTAGTACCTTCACAGCGATCGATTACCTTGATATTATTGAATAAAATAAATCGAACAATATTAATTATAAAATACAATAAAATAAATTCATTAGTTAAAACAAAAATTCCAAACATTACATAAACAAATAATATATATATATATATATATATATATATATATATATATATATATATATACACAAATTATGTACCAGGTTACTGACGATTATTAATTCCATTTATATTCCAACATCCACAACCCGTAGGTGTCATTCTTCGTGGTTTTAATCCGGGCTTTCTTCTTTATCATTGAAAAGATGTTTTTCAGGTAGTACGATACTTATGGTTCCTAGGGAGGAAGTTCCCTAAAATCATCAAACACCATCTTTCTTAACTCGACGAATGACGATACTTCATCTTAGGGCCACAAACTCGGACATGCAAATCTACCCTTTGTTTGAAGACCCCGCAATAGATGGATCAATAACAATTAATATACTATGAGATCATTTTTTAAAACATGCAATATGGTATATCTAATTTAGATAATTATGTATTATATTACGATTACAACGAAATATTACATACCAAAAACATGTGTTAGTCCCTGGGGCATCATGAATTATCCGTACAAGCATTCCACGACATTGAAATCTCTTCTCGCTTGATTGGTTTAGTGATATCATACATAGTGATGCCATGCCATAACCGTATTAGCTCATCAATAAGAGGCTCAATATATACATTCATATCTTTGACCCGGTACTTACCTAATTGTTCAAAATTATGGTACATAATAATTACTACCATGATATATGTATATATAAGTAAGTAAATAAATAAAATATATATTTATGCAAACAACGAGAGAAATAAAATTGTTACATTCAAAGAAATAATGTATCAAATACCTGGAATAATCATAGTCAAACATTATGTGCTCCCTCTTTATTTACATCCAAGGAGGAATGTTATTGTTGATAACGAAAATAGCCCACACCGAGTAAGTAGATATAAGCTCTCCGAATGGATTAACACCTTCAAACTGCTAATGAAAAGCCCGACATTACGAGGTTCATTTTTAAAAACCCTACATATTTTTTCCCTCGATTTCTCTAAATGCGGAACCATCCAGTGCATTTGAAGAACACCATATCCACTTCTATTCTTTGAATGGTAATCCATAAACCTGTGCTATGTCGTTATTACACAAAATTCGCCGCAAACGTGGAATTATGGGAATATGACGAAGAACCTTTTGAGGCACCTTTTGGTTAGTTGATCCGTTCGATATCTATCGGTACCACATTTCGGACATTCTGTTTTCAACGCATGTTCTCCGTAATATATAATATGATATTTAGGACATGCATCTATAGTAAAGTTATATTCCATTCCAAAGTGTTTCATAATAGCACGTAGATCTCGATATGTTCGAGGTAAAGTATTTGGTGATGGTAACAAATATTCACCAGAACAATCTACAACATAAACAAAAAGTAGTGTCTTGTAAAGATTATTAATCATATATATATATATATATATATATATATATATATATATATATATATATATATATATATATATATATCATAGTTATTAAAACCGAATCGGTGACCGAACCGTGTGAAGCTAATGAACCCCAGGGTTACGAACCGGGAACCCTGTCTAACCAAATAGCGGTCATATCTCAATGAACTAGTTTTTTAAAAAATACATTAAATAGCTATTTTTTTAATTTAAAAAAAAACTATTTTTTAAGATTTGCAACCATGATTCCAAGCCAATAGAGACAAAATATGAAAATTTTGCTCATTTATATACCATGCAAAGGTGAATATATCAAAAATGGCACCAAATGCAATACATATCATCAAAAAATAGTAAATACATAAGCAAACTTGTTGAAGTAATGTATCGAGTTTCTCTTATATTATTCACTCGCGTTTTATTCTGAGTTAATATTATAATATACAATCTGTCCTGCCCTGTCATTTGTTGTCAATTCATTGTATTAGCCTTAAACACAATTCGGGTTCAATATATATATATATATATATATATATATATATATATATATATATATATATATATATATATCATACCATCATTTTGAAGATCTTGTATTCTTCATTATCTATGTTTGCTTGGCAATAAATTTCTAGAAAAACATCTACAACACTTAGAGGTATTGAATTGGTTTATGAAACCCACTATTAGTGCTATTTGTAACAAGTTGAGAGAGCTTTACAACTTCAGTGACCTACTCACAATGTGTTTGACGAAATTTATCAACGAAAAGATTCATTAAAACCCAAAAACTCAGCGATAGCTTTAGTGCATTTCCAAGTGGGAATTTTCTAGTGGTCAATTTATTATTGCCGAGCTCACATTTTCATTAGGTTGTATGTTGTCGTCCCTTGAGTGGCGTCTGACCATTTGCATCGGACTCTTGATGCCATGATCAAATTGCTTGTATGTTGTGTGAAAGGTTTTGTATTTATGTCTAACTGTATGTGTGAGCAGAGAGAGAGGGTCCGACAGCTTCCTAGACTTTGAGTGTGAAATAAGGTTGTCATGATTGTTTTGAGAACGAGAAATTGTCATCAAGTACACTTGATGAGTTGCATGCTCGCCAGTGGGATTTTTATGCTAGCCAACCTTGTATTTATCAGTCATCATGTGTATTTTTGCTACTATAAGGTGTTGAGTATGAGTTATTAGACAAGTTTGTTGCTAGTATAATAGAGGAATTTGCGACTCATGGAGGAGACACCGAGGAATTTGCAACTCATGGTGGAGCACTGAATCGGGATGAGTTAAGTACGTAACTAGCTTGTTTATGCATAAACCGCTGGTTCGTACTTAACCGTCGGGTTAGGTCCCGATAACTCGACCAAAACAAGTGAGAATAGGCTATTGAGCGGGTTGCAAGGCGGTTCCAACTGGCATTTGTCCCTGACTTAGTCGGTTTTGATAACTATGATATATATATATATATATATATATAAGTTATTATTTTTACACATTTATTACAACTAAAAAAAGGGAAAATAATCAACATTTACATATATGTGATCATATATACATATTGCATACCTTAGGAGTTGTGTCATACATCCGTTCAACAAATTATTCATAACCTTTAAGTTCACTAGCAACAATGTAGCGTAGAGAAGAGTTGTGTTAGCCCCCCTTATGAAATTCATGGAAAGCCAGCTTCGGGGATTAGATTGTTTTGAGCCTTCAAGGAATGCCTTTCCCCGAAAACCCATCCTCCTTGAAGTCTCTCAATCGCTATGCCTAATACAAATCCTCTCTCGCTAGTACATTGCTTCAAAAGGGCCTATTTTTCCCTCCTTTACCCCCTACGAAATACATCAATTCCCCTTCTTTTCCCTTTATCCAAATTCCCTTTCCCCCCCCAAGATCCCCCCCCTCTCTATGCCTAAATCCCCCAAAATCCCCTTTAAATTTCCCCCATCTCCCTTATTTCCCTAGTTTCCCCCCTCCATCTCCCCCTACCTTTACCCTTTGATTGCCCCCCAAAATGCATTAAAAATGAATTAAAATGATAAATTTTATGTTTTTGGGTCTTAGCCCTTCTTTTTGATAGCCCCGCGCCCTTTTCCTTCCATAGAAGCCCGCGCGTGACCTAGGCGCTTTCCCCTACGGGGGCTTTATTCTATCCATATGGTCATACCATGGTGGCCCCGTATTTCGACCCCCTCGTGATGTGTGATGATCTAATCTAATGGTCTGTCATTCACTACGGGGTTGCTCCGAAATAGCCTCGTGTCCGTACACCTTGGCCCCCCGTAGTTGATCTCCCTCTCGCGTCCATTCATTTGTCGATCCAACGACGCGAGGCGCGCCCGAAATGGCCGTCCCCCACTCCATGCGCTCGCTTTCCAAAACCCTCCGGTATTTTTCCGCACCACCGATTGGGCGCCGAGCGGTTTTCCCCCGGAGACCCGGGCCCGATTCCACTTATCTTCTGCCGCGTGTCCGAGTGTACTATTTCAAAACCGCCCATTTCGCGCATTATCTCCCGGGATGAAAGCCGGGCCAGCGGGGATTCACCCTCGACCGTCGTGATCCCCTGGAGCCCTCATCCAATCGGCTCATCCGATGAAGCGTGCCCCTGTCTCAACCCCACCCATCGTACCCACCGGCCCTCCATCGCGTCATCCTTTGCCATTGATCTCTCAACGATCAACGGTCCCGTAGTTCTTCCCCGTCGTTGATCGTTTCACGTCTCCCGCCTCACCGCGTCTCGCCACGTCATTGCCACGAATACCCTCCGTACATATTCCCGAGTCCATTACGTAAAAATCGGTTTATTTACGTGTTTGTCATTCATTTTCCACGTATATTCGCTGCCCAGACTGTCAACCCCACTGGGAGCGATTCTCACCGTTTCCTCTACGAGTTCACTCTCTATCACTCTCCCGCATGGCCATCTCCCCCATCGTTCCACATCATCCATTGCCCGTCCATGGTTTCTCTTCACGGGTTTCATGTCTCGTAGGGTTTTCAACAAGTGAATGACCGCCGTGATGTTTGATCTCATTACGAAACGACAAAAGCATCAATGAAGACCATGTGCGGAGACGTATTCGAGCCCGATGTGACAGGGGAAACGTCCCAAGAGACGTCATTGCGCCATAAATTCATCAGCGACAGAGTTTAAACTCTACCAACCCTCCGCGTGCTATTGAAGCTCAAAATTCACGAGACGGAGACAACACGGGGAACAACGAGAGAGCTCCGGGCAAGAAATAGAAAAACTTTTGAGCTTCATGCAGGACTTTTAGAAGGCAAAAGTACAATTTGGAGGACCCGCGTGGATCTCTTGGATGGTCTTATGCACGGAGGGATAATATTATCAAGTTTTCCGTATCGCAGAGCGTTCTCCCATGAAAGGACATAGTACACATCATTTTTCGGTCTACATTGTGCCTCAAATGAAGATCTACGCCCTTTCGGCGAGTCCCCACATCATCAAGAAGCATTTGTTACACGTATGGATACCCCTAGCATCATTATTTCACTAGTTGGTCCAATCAACGTGAGAATGGCGTAGTTCCGTAGCCGCAGTACCGGAATTAATTGCACAGATTTAAAGCGAAATGGGTTGCGGCCTTCCTCCTCTTCTCGAGCGTTAATTCTTCATTTAATTCTTCACCTCACCATCTTCCCGCTTTCCGTGTTTTTCCTATAAGAATCCGTGAAGAACACATTGTAAAGGTTGTTGTTGCCTTGTCGTGGCGATTCGTCGTTAGAGGGATTCATTCTTGGCTGTTAGAATAGTCGTGGGAGGGAGTAGCGTAGTAGTTGTATGTAATAGGGGCATGTGGAGGAGAAAGTTTGGATTGTATTAGCCATTGAGCTTATTGTACATGACCTGTTTTTTGCATCAATTAATCAAAGCACATTTCACGGGATCCCGGTCTATTACTATTGGTGATGTCTTTCTTAACTCTGTTATTTACATTATCATATTGTTTCATGTTCTTCGGGTAGGCAAAGAAGTGTAACATAGGATTCACCCTTGATAGGTGCCCTATGTTCCCGCTCTCCCTACTTTTAATGTTCCTCTTACGAAATGCGTTATCTAAGGATTGCTTTCTAGGTCAATTTAACCAGTGTAGTGGATGTCATTTCTGCTCTCCGATGTATGAATTGCATGGATCGGTTCTTAGATGTTCTTGTTGTGGTTTTAAGTCGGAAGGTTTGGGAACACCGGGGATTAGAGTTAGCCCCGTCCACTAGGATCCTTGTGCAACTAGATGGCCCTTCTAAGATCCTTTTGTTAATCTTATCTCCGTTTTCCCCTTGGAGTTGCTAAAGCGAACCTGGAGTTAAATGACCTCTCGGTCCAATCTATAAGTAGCCCCTTTGTCCCTCTTTGAGAGTCGCCTCTGAGTATGTCCAAGCGAGTCCTGGGAGTTAAATGACCTCCCGACTCGATCTAGAGACGAGAAAATTGGTTGTCTTTCCTTCTTCCACTTTCTCTCCTTAATGTTCCATTCCACCATCTCCCCTAAAATATCCTTTAGTGTAGATGACTTTCCCTTTGAAAGCCTTGGCTAGTGGATGCAAGTAATTTCCTTTCATGACTCCATAGCCCAATGGATGGCACTTGTCTTGGCCTATCCTCTTTCTTTGAAGCCTCCTACTATTTTTTTTCTCCTTTCTCCCATTACTTTCTCGACTATGGTCTCCCGACCAACCTAGCAACCAACCAACCAAATCATTTGAACCCCCATTTGTGCTTCATACCTAGCCTAATATCTCAATTTGAGCTTTCAAAGATATATCATTCTTGCTCTATTTGGAGAGATCCCTCTCTAGGTCCGGGGAGGGCTAGATCCTAGGGCCCCAAAGTGGTTTGATGTTGTCTCATATTTTGGTATTGCCAAATCTTCCAAAACATGGGAACCCCAAAAAGTTGCATTTGAGTGTTCAAAAAGTCATTCACTTGACCTTTCAATCGCAGGTACATCATAAATACCATCACCTGCTACCTGCACCATCATCATCCGACTCACCATACAAGTCTTGGAGAATTTGATTTGTCCCATCATTAATGTGAACTATCTCATTACACTACATCATGATCTACCTCCATGGGATCATTAAAATTACCTTCATCATTCGCTTCATGTTCTTCACCTTGTACAACATCATTTCCAATACTAATATTTCGTTTTTGCAATATTCTCTTGTACTAGTGCAACATCATCTAATCTACTATTATTTATCCGTGAAGTTGGTTGATCATTTGCAAAAAATTGGGGGGGGCAAGCTTGTGCCTTTATGAAAAATTACAAATATTAATAATTAAACATTAGTGCGCATATAAAAAAATATTAAAATAATATAAAATTTTACGATATAATCAAAATGAAGATAGATAATTAATTACCACGGGACGGCAGTACTATTCGATCCACCATCAATGTGCCCATATTTTCGTACAATGCACTCGTTGCTCGTTGCTATTAAAACTCCCCTAACATTATTTCTCATACAACATTTTTTTACAAGGGCAATAAACTCGCCATCACCCCTTTCACCCTTTTGAATTTTTTTTCCCCAGCCTCCAATGTTTTCTTCCATTGATGCAAATTATCCTATAAAGAAAAAAATAAATCTCTCTCAATGGTGTAGAAAACCCAAGACTTGTTGAGCTTAATGGGAGCCCAATATATAAGCAAAAAGAAAATAAAAGTGGGCATTTTACAAATTGTGAGCTTTTTTACAAAATGTGGAGCTTTTTACAAAAATTGTGGGCTTTTTACAAATTGTGGGCTTTTTTACAAAAATTGTGGGCTTTTTTACAAATTGTTTATATTTTTAATAAAATGTGGGCTTTTTACAAAATTGTGGGCTTTTTTACAAATTGTGGGCTTTTTTACAAAAATTGTGAGATTTTTACAAAATTGTGGGCTTTTTACAAATTGTGGGCTTTTTTTTATTCCTAATGCATTTTCTATAGAATACTAAATAGATTTGTCCAAAAATTTGAGATGCAAACTCGTAGTCTCTACTACGTTAGGAAAAAATCGTGAGGTTTATAAAAGATAAACTACGAACAAAAATTGTACCACTATGATAAGAAGTCTGTTAGAAGCATTCCTTTCCGCTTCACAAACGTGGAACCACATTAAGAATGATTTTGGTTGATATAAATATTAGAGCATGGTAGTTAAATGTAGTAGTTATGCTAAAAATACCGAATAACAACTTGAGAGTGCTCTTTCGGATACTGCATTTAATGCACCAAATTAAAGTTGTACCATTACTAAAGATAAATGGCCAAAAATAGTCAATTTTGATATCATGAAGTTATGTCTTTCTCAAAGATAGCAAATTGGGGATAGGATGGAAAATATGAGAGAACTAAGTTCCAAGGACTAAAAAAACCAAGGCCAACATAGTTCCGCCTTGAATCGGAGACAAAACAAAGTTGCCCAAAAAAGTGTTTGAGAGCACCCATTGAAGCTCCTATATATAGCAGAGTCAACATTTTCCTATTGAACAAGTTTGTATAGTCAAATCCACAAAGCAATAGAAGATAGCCACGATCCTAAATGAGAACCGTAGCCAAAGCTAAGACAGAGATCCATGTTTAGTAGAACAAAGACGGGTACCATAACAAAGGATTTGACCATAGAACCGTGATCATGAGAGATAGCAAGATTCTTGCTTCCACTGTGGAAATGTAGAAAAGCGTACAAGGGATTTGCTTCCACAGATTTCATTGTGATGATGAATTGCTATGGTGTTGTAAGCGCTCATTAGTAGAATCTTAAAAGCCATTCACGGAATTATTTTAACCTGGAGAGGGTTTTTTTGTGGTTATAAATCCTCATGTTCAAATTCCATTGTGGATTGGTTGTGTTTGATATTATGTTTTTATTGTCCATAGCGGTTGAATTTTTGCACAAAAAATTATCGACTTAAAGCGGAGCAATTTTTTGGTGCTTTCTTTTGCTTCCTATTGTGAATTATTTCTCTTAGAACTCTACTCGTTGTAACATAGGTCTTGGGCATAGAACAGGGAGACTTGGGTTTTTTGGAATCAAACTTCGTGTTAAGATGCTCATTTAAAGAATGGCACAAAGAGCCTTAGCATGGAGTTGGGAGTACCAATTTGAAGTGCGTGTAGGCCATTGTACAATAGACCAGTTAGATTTACGGACCCTAATACAAAAGTTTCTTCTTCTTTCAAAACATGTTTCTCCTTTTCTCGTAACCAATGTGAGTCCCGTTATTGTTTCAATTGGGGATGGATGAGCATTTTTTATTTCTCCGCGATGATCACACTCGGGTAGCCCCGGAGGCTATTTTGGGGTGATGAGTCCAATACGTCTCAATGAAATCGTTTGCCCTCGTTGGGGAATACTATTGCAGTGGAATTTGATACTATTTTGGATGTTTAATTCCACGATCCTAATGGAAACCAGTACCTTCAGCTCTAGTACCTATTCACAAAAGAGGGTGCCATAGTCATTCATGTGTGCGAGAGGGTGAATTGTAGGCATTGCAACGGGAGGTGTTGTTGTTGTTGCATTGGCCACTAGATTGTTTGTCCGGTTACTTTGTTACAAGCGCAAAGTATTGAAAAGGACAAAAAAATTTAGTTCATATATTGTGAAATCTCCTCGGAAATTCACCTACAAAGAGCTCGAAAGCAATGCTATGAAAGACTTTTTTTTAATGTGATTGATAATCGTATAATTGCAAGCAAGGGTAATCCCCCTGTGAAACCCAAATTTCCCGAGCATTTTCTAAAACCTCGATGATGGATTCATTGTAATGAACAAGAGCCTAGGTCCATATTACGTCCAAATCTACCAAGCACCAAGATCTATAAAAAAAATCCACGTATCCGTGAAATAAGAAGAAGAGTGCAGAAAAATGTATTACGCACATTCGTTCGAATAGTGGTTGGTTTACCACGGCAAAAATTTGATAGAGCCCATGTAGCATTTTTTTATCATTGAAATTCGCGGTATCATTCAACCGGGCAAGCACCGCCTCGAGCTCCATGACCGAGGGAAAGATCCCTAAATGTTGCGAGTCTCCGAGCAATATTTCCCAAAGCCTAAACGACCTTACACGAACACCAGTTGAACTCAAGTTGGGTAGTAGTTTTTTAAATCAAATTCCCAAAATTACGGACGTATAAAGATAGTTGGGAAGAATAATTTTATGCCTCTAAAATGAACGTGCTACCTATTCTCGAACATTATCATTCCCGAGGTAAGAAGTTCCACAAATATAGGCAGACGACCCATAATCAATCACAACCTTTGTATTCTCATAGGCTCCAAAAAAAACCAAAATAGGGTCAAGCCTACTATAGGAGGAAGGGCTCACAGAAGAACTTACCATTTTTCAAGAACCGAGGGTGAATGCTAAGGGCGAATTCTATTCTCGCAAGAGCTGAGGGCGAATGTTGTTCGCAAGAGTCGAGGGGGCGAATGCGCGCGTGATATCAGACGTTAATGTAGTTTTTAAAAAAATCATTTTTATGTAGCGCACATTTGATATTTAGCATTTCAAATCATTTTTATTTACATTTGATTTTTGCTTTTCTAATACAAGTGACAAACAAATTTCTACAAGAGGTTGAAATTTTTACTAGAATAGCCATGAAAGACTAATTAAAATGGCTTAAAATGCAAGTGGAACTTCAAAATAAATGTAATTGAAGGTTCATGTGATGATTAACTGACAATATTCTCCTTTCCTATCCTTGAAAAAATATACAAGGTTCCCTGTTGCCACATGAAACCCTAACTCATGTAGCAGCATAGGACCAGTCCTCCATTTTGCTCGTCATAAGGCATTTTGCACATATTTTACGACTAGAATTTGTGGATTCCCCGTTTTCCATGAGGTGCTAGGAAGGATAGAAGACTTAATTTTCGACGTTTGAAATTTTTTCCAAAAACGTTCTTACGCCCTTTAATTTCCACTTACCACAATTTTGCAACAATAGTCCTCTTCGCAATTGCAAGGTCGTACTCAAAAAATTAAGGAAAGTTACTTTTTTTGGCTCACTCAATGATCCAAGTGGATATCGGTGGCCACCCTCCCTATTCCACTTAGGGCCCCACCATTGTCTCTTTCAGTTTTTTCGATTTCAAAGACAACTTACTATTTTTAGTGCAGTTTTTGGGTCCCTGAACTTCCGGAGCTGCTTCCAGTGAGGTGCTAGGAAGGATAGAAGACTTAATTTTGACGTTTGAAATTTTTTCAAAAACGTTCTTACGCCCTTTAATTTCCACTTACCAATAATTTTGCAACACTAGTCCTCTTCGCAATTGCAAGGTCGTACTCAAAAAGTAAGGAAAGTTACTTTTTTCGGCTCACTCAATGATCCAAGTGGATACCGGTGGCCACCCTCCTATTCCACTGGGCCCCCACCATTGTCTCTTTCGGCTTTTTAGATTTCGGCACAACTTACCATTTTTAGCGAGCTTTTTGGGTCCTGAACTCGAGCCGCTTTTGAGGTCCTAAACGACGTTTTTTGGGCATCGCGCCTCCAACGAATATCATTCCGTATCATTACATTCTTGAATGAAGTTTGTGGCGAAATTTTTATTCCTCGGATAGATCTTTCTAATGATGTATCATGTGCGTCAAACGGAGATAGTATGCCAAAGTTACGTCCCTGGGAAGTTGAAACACCAATTTACCTAAACAGGGCCCATAGTTTTGGCGCTTCATCTCCTAGGGTTAGGTTTTTTTGGATGTTTAGGGTTCTCCATTGTTTCTCAATAATAAATAGGCCCTCGAGCCTCATTGTAACTCAAATTTCAGAGGCCCTGTAGTCGCCACATCTCTCCTCAAAAATAACTACCAGCCACTTAGCTAGTTTTATTTCCATTATCGTACGTAAGAAAATTTCGGTTCTTTGATATTAATAAAATGAAGTGTTATTTCCACTGCATCTCCGTATTTATGGTTGTGTTTATTCTCGTTGCATTCTTGCATAAATCTGATCGGTGGTATCGAGCAGCTCTACTTTTTCTTGATCCTTCTTTGCATGTCCCTCAACGAGGGTTGGGGTATAAGGAGTTAGGGGCTCGATCCGTGGAACCTTTGCAATATCATCGCCGCAAACCCCGACGGACACCCATGGGGGACGAAAAGAAAAGATGAGGGAGCAAGAGATCCCTATCAAAAATATTGCTCGAGGAGGCCCTCGAGGAATGTGATGATGGATAACTTTGCCCCGAATCCTTCAGCTGGCCGCTCATCCCATGGCGCATATCGCATCCAACAACCACTCGGGAGGTGTGACTCCTTTTAAGGTACAAGTAAATTTTGACATTCCCATATTTGAGGGTCAAATAGATGCGGATGTTTGTAGATAGATGGTTGAATCTATTAGAAGGATATTTCTTGGTTCATGACTTTTCCGATAGGGGAGAAGATTATTTTTTCACTCCTCAAAGTCGCCCCCCCATGTCAAGGACTAGTGGGAAACCCATTGTGAGAGAAAAGGACGAGACGTAAACCTCTCTATTCTCGGTCTTACCCACTTGGAATTCTTTCCCGAGACGTCTTCAAGGAACAATACTATCCCGTGGGGAGCTATGAGGACAAGTACATACAATGGACCATGCTCGCGGCAACAAAGGGATCAAGATGTGCATGAGGTCGACGAATGTGTTCCATACCCTATGCACCAAGTTGGGTATCAAATATTCGAGAGAAACATCTCGGTGCTAAAGTATCATAGTTGTTCCGTACGATACATTTAGGAGGAAATGGAGTTCCTTGACATCTCCTCGCTTTAGTACTGGCATATCCCAGGTATGTCGCCACGATTGAGCAGAAATTCAAACATAAGAAAGCGAGACTTTGGATCTGCGAATAAAAAGCAAGGGAAATGTGCTCCCCAAACCGTAGAACAAAGGACGAGCCAAGGCATGGTGACTCAAGACAACCCTGTCGAAGCCACGAAGCAAAGAATAACACCGCAAAGCCAAAGAAGGACACTGGGAAAGTGGTGTGAGTTCCATAAGAGCTCCACTCACAACACAAGTGAGTGTCGGCCAGCGATCGCCGGTGGCCGAGATGTGGGCTTACGAGTCAAATGCATGCTCCGACTCGAATCGAACACGACAAGGGGAGTGACAAAGGGAAACGCATTATTGATGTGGAGCCCAATGCCACCGTTGCCACTACAAAGATCCGGAAGGAGGAACCAAAAGATCCGAGGAGGAGGAACGTCTCTTCGATCCACTCCAGATGTGGGTAAAGGGCTCCCCAGTATGAGCTCATTGTCGACAATGGGAGCCAAAAGGACCTCATTTCGGTAGATGCCGTGAAGCGGTTGGGCTTGCACGACCACAGCTCACCCACATCCATACACCATCGAGTGGCTTCACCAAGGATGAGATCTCCACATCGGCCCGGCCCAAAGGTCGCCTTTCCCCCCTATAGCATCAAGCCCTTCACTGGGATGAGGTATTATGTGACGTTGCTCCTATTGATGTTTCGATGTATTATTAGGACAACCATACTTGTGGAAGTGTCATGCGGTGTAAGGAGTCTCGGCCTCATCGTCGTTATTGTTACTTTGGGAAATAAGTTGTACGAGGGGATACCGTAGGTACCACCTCTTGCCACTATCTCTTTGGTTACCGCAAAACAATGCGAGCAAAGCTCATTTCCCTAAAACCAGGAAATTCATTTTCCCGATGATTCGCCCCTGTGGCAAGAATAAGATTATGGCCACGACCTACGGACAAGGCTCCTCTCGCACGACAACAAAAAATGGATAAGGTTGTGGAGGAGTACGGGGACATTTTCACCTCACCCACGGGAGTTCCCTCACACTCGTCGGTCAAGCACCCGATTGATCTCACCCTAGGTGCGTCGCTACCCGAGCAGATTGATCCGTCGGCGCCTCGTTACGGGAGAACGATGAAATCAAGAGGCGGATTCGGGGAGCCGCTCGTAGAAGGGTCACATCCGACCAAGTTCATCGCCCTCGTGGGAGCCCGATAATTTATTATTGTGAAATCATAGTTCTAAATTATCTCTTATTACGTGAGCAATATAATCTATTAATTGTAAGCGATTCATTGAAAAAAATTCAAACCGATTTTAGCATGAATGATGAAAATTTATATATTAATTGGTTTTTAAGAGTATTTGTATTATGTAGGAGCACCGGAAAGAAAAGATCGGGACTTCATTTTCTATTTTCCTTATTTTATTGGGGTCTGAATTGGAGAAAATTGAATATGAATAGTGAGTTAATTGTAAGATCAATGGGCCAAGGCCATACATCAACATTGACCACGGTGGGGGAAGTATAAAAGCATGGATATTCATGCAAGTATAGTTATTAATGTAAGATCAAAGTTAACTCTTAGCTTCACTAAAGAAATAGAAGACAAAGATCTAGCATCAAAGCTGAAACTCACGTGAAAAAGGAGATGAAAAATGTACAATCATCCAATGGAGAGGTAATCTATAATTATCCAAGAAGACTCTTGGCTATGCCTCGATACTAAACTAATTCTCAATATTTTTGAATAATCATCCATTGGAATTTAGTATGAAAACCATAGTAAATCATTGTCCCAATGGCCATGCAAAAATATATAAAAAAAATAATATTTGTTGGTTGTTTTTCAATAAGTGGACCATGATGGGACCACCGAGAAGGTGGGGGTGTTTTTTTTAATCATGGAAGTGAGGTTTAGTAGATTGATAGTCAAAGTTACCTTTCCCTATAAATTTTTCTTGATCAAGTTATTCATTCATTGAACTTTGATTCATTCCTACTCTGTTTTGATACACAATCCAATCCAGTTGAGTCTTGAGTCTTCATTGAGAATGGAATTCATAGGTTTTCAAGAAAGAGGTTATCATGCACATGCACTCTTCTTTTTCTTGGTATCTTTGTAACTATGTTCAACCTCGAGTTCTATATTTTTAAATTATCATAATAGTTCGTGATTATTAGGCTTTTTATTTTTTTCTTTTAAGAATTTTAATTTAATTATTATTAATCATTAAATTTAAAAAAAATATATATATATAAATATATATATATATATATATATATATATATATATATATATATATAGTTATTATAGTTATTAAACTTTCAATAGAATTATTAAACTTTCAATGTTACATCAACTTTCATATATGAAAAAATAGATATCGACAAATGGTACATCATGGCATGATTAATTTCGCTCAACAATTTCAAATGGTATAACATTTAGTCAATAGTAATCATTAATTTTACGCACCTGAGAGACTAATTTCTATGGAAAGCCTCGATATTTATTTGGCTTGTTATTCTTATAACTACATAGACATAATTAATAGAGAGATTAAGGACAAAAAAAAATCTAGCGCTTAGTCTCCACTACTTAACATGATTTTTGTGAGAAATAATACATGATTGATTTCTCACGAGTGCCTTAGCATTCTTTGGCTCGTTTTTTTTAATCACAACAACAATAAAAAATGCACCGAGGATTTTTTTCTTAGTCCGATTATGCAATTTTTTTATAAGACAGTTATGCAATATTAATAATAAACATAAATTTATTGCAATTTAGGGGAAGCTTGTTCATGTTTTTTTTCTTTATATTGGAAGGTTACTTAATTTTTGAAGTAATTTTTAGTAGATCATAGCATATATTGAGGAAATATTAGTTTGAAAAGAATCAATTATTTCTCTTGAAACTTTAGGTATTAAAAAGTCAATGACACGAGATATATCACACTCCAAAAATCCAAAGAAAATGGAAGAGCGTTCAATTTTTTTTAATCAAACTTTTTATTGGTGAAGGGTTAATTTATTACGTAGAACGCTCATTAATGAAGTGAAAAATTTTAAACGTAACATTTATTGACTAGAAAAATAATGACCAAAACGTCAAAAAAAAATTTGTGACAGGGGTAAAGAGAAATCCAAATTCCAACCCCTACTCCGCCACTTGTTGGTGAGTGGAGGTTATTCACTTTTCATTTACTGACTTACCAAGTTACTCATGTTACCAATATTTTCACATGGCTCACTTTTAGGTGACTACTTATTGCACTTCTTCTTTATAAAGAACAATTGGTAGATAATTGTATATATTATTTGAAATCTATAACAAATCCAGGGCAACAAAATTACAACAAATAGAAAATTATGCAAAAATTTCACCAGGGGCACTACTAATGTGTGGATACCCTATCATTTCTTAGATCCTCACAACTTACCAACACCTACTATATTGGTATACAATAATATGGAATTTACCCGAAGTATTTCATATGTATCTAGAAGTAAATAAGTTGTATGACAATTGTTATGGCAGATATTTGATGTGTATTATAGTTTATATTTCAATTTTTCTTAAGTAGCATGCATGTGCGGTCCACATAGTGACTACAATTACCAAATATATTTTAGTGAAGATGTGAAGATGATCTCTCATTTGGTCCTAATTACTTAAAGCATCATTAATTAGCTTTCCAAATGAATAAAATATGTTAACAAATTAGTAAAAACTAGGAAAACAAATCATGCTTTAAAAAAATATGGCACAATGAGTCACATTGAGATTTATTTAATTACTCATAAAGTGTCACTACAACATATATATGATCACCATTACCATATAAATGGGACATGTGACCATCATTTTGGTTTCGCCAATGACATTCCACATCATGAGCATTGTTTAGGGTTGACTGTGTTGATTTTTTTTAAACAAATCATTTATACATTTTATGGAAATTATAGACACAATTTATAATCACATTACAAGATCATGATGTATGGATATTCCTTATCATTTCTTAGATACTCACAACTTACCAACACCTAATAGATTGATATACACATCATATAGAATTTACCCCCTATAATGCTACATGTATCCTAAAACAAATTAGTTGTATGGCAATTGTTATGGTGCATATATGATGTGTATTACAATTTATCTTATAATTTTGTTGAAGCACGAGCATACAACAATTTACATACCGATATGAGAACCACTCTCTAGAGTATACATCGATTTTGTACACATGGCTTTTCGCTTTGCTTTTTTAATATGTATCATTGGTGATGCTCACATGATTATATAATGAACCATTAAGTTGAACTATGAAATTATTCCTCACAACACACACACACATATTGATGAATTAATAATTTTTCTCATATAACTTTTTTTAATATATTTTGAAAAATTATATATAATTGTTTCTAAGAAGAACAAAGAGAGAGTTCCTTACCATATCTTCGTAAAACATATAATAGCGATGTTTGGAGGGGCCAGTCACAATAGCGACGCTTTGGGGCATAGTTTCGCAATTGTGATGTCTTCCTCCAAACGCCGCAATTGCGACACTTTGTCTAAGTGTTCGCATCTGCGACACTTTTCTCTAAATGTCGGTATAGCGATGGTTTCCCAAGATCAATGGCCCAAAGTGAACCCTCGATAACTTACACTTTTCCCCGCACCTTCTCCTTTTGATCATGGCCATTCGCTCGTTGAATCCAAATCCCGACGGTGCTAATACATTTTTGTGCTCATAAAGTAATCGTTTGATGTTTTGGCAAAGCCGCGCGAAATGGGTGGTTTTTCCAAACCACCCCGCGCTTACGTGTCGCCACCATGTTGTATCGCATTCAAAAAGCTAATTTCCGCTTACCACCATTTACCCTCGTGAATACCACCGCGTATTCCCCTAAATCTCATCTGTCATTTAACTATGGTTATACCATCGTTTAATACATTAAAAATATATTTTTCATTCAAATTTTCACCTTTTCTCTTTAAACCTCGTAAAAACATCGCTAAACCGTTTTTCCTCAAAATCACGCCGTTTGAACCTTGAGAAAATTTGCGAGCCATTTTCAACCTACCAATACCATTTTTTTAATGCCCGTTTCCACGAATTTCCATTACAAAGTACTACATTGTCCTCTACGAAGCAATTTTCAAAAAATTGAAGATCGAGCACCTCCGCAACGTCTTCAACCGAATTTCACTGGTTCTCTAGGTACTTTTTCTTTGAACTTGCCCTCCGATATTTCAAAATTCCGTTGATTTCAAATAATTACCAAAGTTATCGCAAAAAAAGTGTCCATTTTTCGGGGAAACTCGTCAAAATTTCCCCCGGAATCCCTAATTGCGCTTTCTCGTAGTTTTTTTTCCATACCCCGGTCCGTTTTTCTGTTGAAATCGATTTTAAATACACGTTACGAGCTTTAAATTCCTTGCATTTCCTAAAAACACCTACTCAAAAAAACCCCATTTTCGAGTAGAAATTGCCAAGAAACCCCTATTTCTCGTAAAGGAACTTAGCAAACCATTTAAGCTTTCGCTTCGTCTCATATTAAAAATGACCAAGAAATAGGTAAACCCCAAGAATGGAGGCCCAAAATCTCAAAAGAAGTCTTCCGCGAAAGATTCCTCAACCTCTCGTCCTTAAAAAATCGACAAACCAACTCTTGCACTCACAATCGATTCTACGGATGTGGTCGGACTCGATCCCAGACCCTCAGGTCATTTCTCCTCCAGAATGTGACTCCCTTTAGTTGATCTTGACTATAGAATACTAGACCCTAATGTAGAATTTAACCTACTTGATGTCTATAATTGGTGCTATGGAAAAATCAGTGGAAAAGGGTAGCAAAGATATTCCAATTTGGGAATCCAATCTACCTAGATATATTGTCCCTCTCACTCATTCCGTTTCTTGAATTTATCAAATTATGCCAAGCCTATTATATGCCGAACAAAGATGTATTGTAAACAAAGAAAAAATACATCCTGTTTTACATCACCGAAGAGTCCATAAATTCCATGCCGCAAATGAATCATGACCCCAATTACGCTTCCCTATCAATAGAAGATTTAACCCAACTATATCTTGACTTGGATTTCAATACTAGATTCAAAATATACCGTGACTTTTTTGTCCAAATCAAGTTGATATTCCTAAGTTAAATCCTCCTTTCGACACGTTGATTTCCCGCAGCCAGACGAGATTGTCTCAATGCTCTCCTTCATACTAGGATACACCGATGATGAATTCACCGATGTGGCTATCCTAGGTTTTCTCGTCAACTCTAAGCCCCGGTCAATCATCATCCATTCGGGCTTTCAATTTTTGCTAGATTTATTGCTGAAATTATGCATTATTAGTTATCCGAGTTATCGATGAAGGAGTTTTCGGATACTCCTCTTATCTACTCCACCTCTTCCTATATTATCAAACGTATAAGTTTCCAATTGAATGTCATAAAGTGGATGTAGAAGGAAAAGTTCTATCGATATTATTTTTGGTCATCTATTGTAAGGAAATGGAACAGAGAGAGAATAGTTTTACAGATTTGAATGACTCATTTATAGCCCCCTGCTATGTATCTCTTGGAAAAAGAGGAGATCCCTAGGATAAATGATGAGACAAGAAGAATTATGCGCGTTATCGAGAGCTACAAAACTAGAGATTGGTATTTATATAAAAATCATAAAAAAAATCAGAGTGTATGGCTCATCCCCGGCCCCATATAAGTTACCCATATTTCTTACTACAACAATATTTTCTTTAGAATATCTTAGACAACTATTGAATGTAGATGAAATCAACTTCATAGCTTCCCAAGAAAAAGACCCAATTTAAGCTAAAAAATCAAATTGGGCCATTCATTGTGAATAACAAAGAGTCGCTAATGAGATAAATGTCAAACTTAAAGAGTATAAGTTGCCATGTAGTTTTACATGGAAGTATGACCCACAAGGTCTTTTTGAGTGCAATAAGGGTAAAATGTAAGTTTCCTATTTACTTGCATGATCCTAAGCCCCATATTGAAAGATATGTAAATAAAATTGAATGGGAGCCAAACACCCTATCTCGATGATGATTCACGGGTAGTACATGTAATACATGTAGACAAGTGGCAAAGGCAACAGATTGGAGCAGGACACAAGTGGCTTCTACAAACAAAGATACTGATAATGTACATAAAAAGAGATAGAGAAGGAGATAGTTTCATAGATGAGACTATTGAGGACATAAAATTCGTGAACTCCTTATATGTAAAGAAGCAAGTCAACGGTAAGACGAAAAGGATAAAGGTCATAAATATTGATATAGATGATGAAGCAACAAGAATAGTCACTCAAACATAAAAGAGCTTCAAAATGTAAAAGAAATTTTTAACACAACAAAAAAGATACGATCATGAAGGAAAACCAAGCTACTATTGATTTTGCCTCCTTCTTGTCAGAAGCGATCAATACGAGTCAAAGATTTGCAGTCGTATCTGACGGGTATTAAAGAGAATAATAAAGAGATCAAGAATCAAGCTCATTCTATACTTTCTTAAGGAAAATCCCTGAAACAAAGACGAGGCTTCTTTCAACATTTGATTATTCATCCAATAAATTGGTAATGTCATTCTTGAAGCCTACGGTCGTATGAGCCAAAATCAGTAGGGATTATTCCAAAACGATTTTTGAAGTGGATGCAGATGCCATTCATGAATTAGATCAAATTGAATTTCATAAGAGCAATACTGAAATGCTATATTCCAAAATTGTCAGTAAAACTATGAAATCAATTAGGCTTGAGAAAACAGTGCTCAACCTCCAAAATCAAATGAGGCTGGACAAAGCCTCACTGTATGCTAATAATTTAAGAATAAAAGCACTAGAAGATATAGTGATTGAAGCAGGGGGTGACCCAACCAACATTGAAGGGGAAAAAGTCTTAATTAAATAGAAAAATGAGGATATAGCTGCTCTTAGAAAACAGTTGAAGTTGCCTCAGAGTGAAAACTCTCAAGCAAAAGAAATTCTACAGCAAAAAACAGAGAATGATGATTTAAAGCAGCTTGTACATCAAATGACAGATCAGATAAAAACAATGGAAATTCAAATAGAAGCTCTAATGAAAGAGAATGAAGAACTAAGAAAAGAACAACCAATGGTCATTCCTACAGTGATCCCCACTGTAAACACTGCTATACCATCTACTTTGGCAGAACACTTGGCACCGAAAGGAGTACTGGAAACTGCAGTGCCAATTACTTCTCAGGAAATCTCTACCTCTTCTTCTTCATCCTCACAGAGGAGCACACTACAAGACCAAGATAAAGAGATTCTTAGTTTGAAAGGCATTATTAAAAATTTAGAAAATTCCAAAAATGATGCCTTGATTACTTCTAAAGGACATGAGAAAAGGGCCGATCGACTACAAGAACAGGTAAAGATTCTGCAAGCACAAGTAAATCTTACAGATCAAGTGGCCTATATAAAAAATCATTTATGGACCAAAATTATTAAAGGCATTCATTCTCAATGGCCTTCAATTCAGATAATTTATGAACAGAGGGAGTTACTTCAAGTTTCTAGTGCAGAGATTGACAAGACTAAGAGGTAAATTGACAATAAACCAGCCCAAGCAATTCAACTCATAGATTTTTTAAATTAATAAAACCAGGGAAGAGTTGGAAGAATTGAAAATTGTTGATAGAACAGAAACCATTCTTCAAATAAAAAAGGTCATGAACAAAAGAAACATAATGAGTAATCTAGAGGAACGGTGTAAAGACATGAATGTATCCATCTCAAGATTTTTATCCAAATACAAAACATTGTCAGAAGCAGGTTTTCCTGACATTCACGCATTGAATGAAAAGTTAATGCCTCAGAAAGATTATGATCTAAAAATCAGAAATCATGCAAAAGAGTAAGCTAGACAACCACTGCCTCAAGGATCACCAACAAAAATAATTCTTCAGTATTTTGAAAATCTATTCTTTTTAGATAATGAGATCAGGCATACGTTCACTATCAAGCCTAACTTTTCCAAATATACAGAGGCAGATGAAAGTTATAGAAAATTGAAGACTATGAAGATCCCCTCTGCAGAAAAGTGGCAAGAATTCACAAATCTACTGTGAATTTAATGGATAAAAAATAGTAAATTCACTTGGAAATTCATTTTTTACTGTTACCTCAAATGGTAAAAATACAGGGTTAAAGTGCACAACAACAATCAGTTCAAATTAGAATAATCAGCTCTATTTTTGCTTGTAAAAAGGTAACAGCTTGCAAATTGTTTTGCATTTGTCCCTCTTTTTAAGTTTTCTTTCCTATTTTTTATTAAAACATTATCTCAATTCCTCACTTGTATAGCATTATTTTCTGAAGACAACAGTTTTATGCCCAGTATTGTTGAATTTCCCTACCCGGGAAGGAGAATATTGGCCATTATCTTGCTGAGGTTCTTTCATCTGCTAGGCTGATGTTATTTTACACCTCTTGATCTTCTCTTCATTTCCATGATCATGGTTTTCTGAAGCTCCACATTGGTAATAACTCACATTATTCCCAATAGTGTAGTTGTTCCAATTTTGGAACATTACAATGGTATCAGGGCATCAATTTTGGCTCAACCTATGGATTTCAGATCCACTCAAAATATAATAAGGAGAGGAGAACAAAATGATGAAAAGAATGAGCTTACTCTCATCCATTTTCAGATCCAAGGAAAAAGAAGAAGAGAAATGCATTAAAACTCCAAGAGGGTTTCAAGGAGGAGAGAATTGCAGTGAGACCTCTAGAAGGTTACAAGAAGCAGAAAAAGATGCATGCACTTCTTGTTCTCATAGAGGAAGTGGAGAGCAAGGAGACCACTTAGAGCATGAAATCCTAAGTGGGTATTTGGCAGGATACAAGTGCCAACCAAGGGCTTTCGAAGGGACCCTAGATTTTCTTCAGTTTATTCAGCTAAGAGAAGAGAGAAGACCTTGCCGCAAAGGAGAGGTTAAAGGCAATAGATTCCTATTGTCCAAATTTGATGGGTCAACTACAGCAAGAGCTTGGGCAAGAAAGCTTGAGGCATTCTTCCTACTTCATCCAGTGGAAGAGAGGGAGGCAACAGAAATTGCAGCGTTTCACCTCGAGGGTGAAGCCAATACTTGGTGGTGCAATAAATTAAGCCACACAAGAGTGACTTCCTTTTCTGAGTTCACTCAAGAGCTGATCAGAACTTTTGATGAAGAGATATCAGAGGAGAGAGGGTCCACACCACCATGGGAAGAGACAAGTACCAGCACTGTCACAACCTTGGAAAAGTAGCATTCTACGTCAACAATTGGGGCAGCCATTACATTAGAGGGAGGAGCCTTGGCAGCTCTACAAGAGGTTCCCACATCTCACCAAGGTATGGGAAGATTTCCACTTTTACTTATTATAGAAAATATTTCTAAAGGTTGTGGAAATATGTTTTCATATGGCCCAGGATCAAACATTGTTGTTGAGGTAGAACAACACTATTGCACTGCGCTGTGAAGACTTGAATATTTCAAGAAACAAATGAAACATCATCCTCTTGGACTCTTGTTGAGTTGCACTCAACCCTTGAGGTTTAAGTGTGATATTTTTGGGGGAGTTAGGGTCATTCTTGGGTCAGGATATGAGATATCTTGTACACCATGGAGGAGTTATACAACACCGTCAAGAGCTAACAGTAAGAGGGTTTTGCCTTCTTCACATTTGAATCCTTATGGAATCAAGATGATTGTAGACATGAGATATTCTCTAAGAGATATCCAACGATATTCCTTTCAGCACTTCAAGAGAGGCAAGAGAAAGAAACTGTTTGTGGGGGATGGTAGATCTCATTGGAGAAATACCAAGGAGTTGAGTGGATGTGGATGGGAGGCAAGAGGCTTGTAAACCACTTGCAAGTCTATGAAACTGGGCAGCAAGAGGCAATGTTGCATTGGCTACTCTTGAGAGAGTTTGGTCAACTTATAACATGTCCTTTTCCATGGGGTCAGAAGAGGAAGGACAATTGGCAGGATACTTTCATCATGGGGCAGCAAGGAGTGTGGATGCATTATGATGATATGGTCATTTTGTTTTCACTGCATCAGTTATATGATGGAGGTATGATGAGGCAATGGGAGGAGATGGAAACATTATGAGAGGAGTCTTTGACATTGAACATTTCAGAGGATGGATTTATGAGTTGGCAGGAGCCTATTTGCATAGGCCAACAACGCTGTCACTTGGGAGCATGAGCTTATTGGTGGAGTGTTCCCATGATCACTTCATATTTGATGCACTTGGTGGGCATAGAGGAGGTGAAATTGATAGAGTGATGGATGGAATCATTGGTTGTTGTGGTATGCTCTCCTTGACTTGGATGTCCAAGAATAAGAAGGAGAATTTTCATGGGGCATGTGATTCACTCCTCTTCAGATTGATATGCCATACCACTATGGAGGATTCATCTATGGATCTTGTCACCATCTTGCTTCCATCACATGGTAAGAACTTTGTTGTTGCACTTATTGATTATTATTCTTCACTATATTTGTATACTCTTACCATGTCCTTGCAGTGCATTTCTCTACAAAGGGGCAAGGTTCTCTTTAGACTCCATGGTCTATTTTTAGCCAGCTATTATTAGGGAGACAACCATCTAATGTATGATCTGGGGCAAGTATATGGTTTATTCTTGTATGCTCAATGGACATATCCAGCCATATACTATTTATTAGTGGATGTGATGACTTATACAACAAGCCATTTGTCAAGAGACAACTTTCCATACAATTTCCTGAATCTGCAGTGGGGAAGATTGCACTGTGACCATTTGGGAGATTGTTGGTACACTCTAGCACTACATAAAACCTTCAGTATTTCTCTCATTATGATGCTGATCATGATCCTATGTGCTAATGTTATTCTTGGCTATATGAGGAGCATGAATGGAGGAGGAACACATAGAGTAGGTGTGTTCTTGGGAGAAGAGTATCCCCACACTTTTTGCCTTACATGCTTTAAGGGGAGCATAGGAAGAGACATGGCCTCCAAAGAAAAATATTTGTATCTTTATGAGGAGGACCATGAGATGGATGGAGTGCCATATGATGATGGTTTCTCATCCATCATGTATGTGATGGTTTGGGCCAGCTTGATGTACAACGCTGGGAGAGGGACCTTTGGAGGTCTAGTTTCCTTCTTTCCATTGGAGGGAAACATGAAGGCAGCCCAAGATCAGCAAATCCTTTACACTTATATTAAGTGGAGAGGAAAGAAGTGTGGGATAGGCTACTATGTCTACCATGTCCAAAATTTCAACCCACCTACCTTGCCAGAGCTTTAGGTGGAGGATGAATTGCATGAGTTACCATTTTGGAGGGTGGCTCATTTTGCCTAGTTGATAGCTTGGAGAGGAGAGATTCAAATGGGGATGTTGAATCCCAATCTATATCAGCCTTCATGCCCCAAGAGAACCTTCAAACAGCCCATTGTTGCTTCCATAGATGTTTCACTATCAAATAATGTCAGCTATTTAGATAGCTTACACACTTGGGAGGAGCAACTTAGAGATATATTGATGATGCAGCATGTTGATCCTTGGAAGACTACATCTTATGATGGTGCTACAGGGGAGAAGAGGATTCTCTTCAGTCCTATCCTTGCAGTTGCTTGAGGACAAGCAACATTTGGGAGGGGAGGACTGTAATGTACCCAAATTTTCACATAGCAAGTTAGAACATTATATTTTGTTACTTTCAATTAGAAGAGGAATACATGCGTAAGGAAGCCCATGAATAATAAAATATGCATAATTTCCACCTTAGTAAGGGAAGAAATCACCTTAGGAGCTAGTTTTACACTTCCAAGTGTGAACAAGGAAATTTTAGATGGAGATATAGTCAATTTTGACTAAGTCGACAACCATTCTAGAGGAGGAAGAAATACTCAAGTAAACTAGCTAAATGTGAACAAGGATCAGCCTAAGGAACACATATGTAAACTAAATTGAAGATCACTAATGTGAAAGAGGCATTGGAGGTGGATTAGTTGACCAAGTCAACAACGCGGCCACAAGAGGAGGGAAGCAAGCTAGGGCAGCGTAGTTTTGAAAGAGGAAGCTTAATGAAGAAGTCACCTCAACATTGTGTGTGGTCTGGGGTGAGGAGGCTCACCAAAGATAAAAGGAAGGCATAGCATCAAAGGGAAATCATTCATGTATTCATATTTCTTGGTCTAGAGACCAATTGCATACTTCAGCTGTTTAGCCCGAGTTGCTACACTGCTTAGTGCAAAGAATTCCCGTGTGGGATTCCATCCTCTCTTTGGATCAGCTTGCTTAAGGGATCAAGAGAGAAGGATTGAGCTTCATTTCAGTATTTGGATTTGGGTCACTCTTCCATATTCAGCCACAATGCAGTCACCTTCAGAAAACTGCGTCCTTTATGCTGCAACAGCAGCAGCACAGCTGTACCCTTTGATTTTATGCAAATCTTTTAGGAGGAGGTTCTCATTTCCCTTTGGGAGTTATAATAAGAGGCCTAAGGCCCTTTTCTTTGTATTATTCTGATATTTCATGTCATATTCAGCCATGTATAATACATAGATGCAGTGACTGCGTTATTTTTGCAGTGCTGTTGTTATTCATGCATTTTGCTAGAAACCTTGCTGGATGTCTTGTTTCACTGTATAAGTTTGTAAACTTCCATTTCTCTATTTGTTTGGTTAATTAAGTATTATATCAAATCTCTTCCATCATTTTTTGTAGAAACCCTCATTAGAATAACGCGTTTCTTGCTTCAGTAGTTGCTGCATGAGCTGGGCTACGGGGTTTTAGCTTATTTTAGCTGCATAGATTCGGGGAGATCTATTTATATGGGCTAGAGTTTTTTCTTTCACCTATAATTCTGCATAAAAGTTTTATATCATTTCTTCTAAGGGATCCAAGTCCCATTCCTCACTTGTATAGCGTTATTTTCTTAAGACAAAAATTTTATGTCCAATATTGCTTTATTTCCCTACCAGGGAAGGAGAATATTGGCCATTATCTTACTGTGGTTCTTTCATCTGATAGGATGATGTTATTTTACATCTCTTGAGCTGATCTTCATTGCCATGCTCATGGTTTTCTAAAGCTCTACATTGGTAATAACTCACATTATTCCCAATAGTGTAGTTTTTCCAATTTTGGAACATTACAAATACATGGATAAGGATATATTTGAAATGGAGTCAAAAGCTATGATATAATGAGGGTGACCAAAAGGAGAACTCACTCCCTTGAAAAAACAATAAATTGTCATTTGTTGGAGCTATTTTGCAAGGATAATCTATTTCTCTTCAATTTGTCCTTATTTAGCCTTTTTAAGTTTGTCCTATTAGGAAATGATAAGATACCTGCAATTTCCTCTAGAGTTGCTCTAACTATTTCCCTACCATCCTAGGATGAGACAATAAACCTGTTGTTTGGAAGGTTTGTACATGAAAACCAAGCCACTGTCTCCGAAAAATGGAACACCTATGAGACAATGATGAATACCAAATTTGATGCATGTATACTATTGTGATCTCATATCACTCTGTTGGTTTTCATTATGATCTGAATAATTTTCTTCAACTCACATGTAGTTAACATTGGGTCCTGAACATCCGCCTTTCCTTAATAAAAATTTGGCTTTCCCTTTCATATTGACATCAGTAACTCTTAGCTAATGAGGAAGCCATTTAAAAAGTACGTCTTGTTGGGAATATTTTTTTGACTGAAAAGAGAGGAAGGGGATAAAATAAATGTTCTTTGGGATTCACTCAAAAATTAGGGTGTTCCTTGTGGAGAAAGGGGATTGGACAAGGGTGAGAGGGAGAATCTTTTGAGTCTAAAGAATAGTCTAAATAGATATTTTGCACAAGAGGTGAAATTTGAGGTTTCTAGAGGACTTTGAGCTCGAATTTTAGAAGTTTTCAATAATAATTTAGCTAACAAATGCACTTGCAAGGCTAATTAGACCAATCAAGGGGATTTGCTTGCCAAGATGAGGATATTTCTTTACAGTGCATTTTTTTTTTGTGAGGGCATGGAAAGAATTTGGATTTGGCCTAAAATTGTGTGAGTTTAGTGAGAACAAGTTTCAAACAGTCGAATTCACAAGCAGACATAAAATGGTGGTCAATATTTGTGTGCACGAGTTGAGTTCCATAGTGCATACGAGCTGAGTTGGAAGGTGAAATAGTCAAAATGATAAAAATGGGCCCCAAACACCCTTTTTATATCAAAGTTTGACGATGTCATGACGAAATGATGACCTTAGTATGACATGGGTTGTGTCGTAAAGTCACAATTGGGTATGCATGCATATTATTGTGATCTCGTATCACTTCGTTGGTGTTCAAAGATGATCTCGAATAGTTTTCTTCAACTCACATGTAGTTAACATTGGGTCCTGAACATCCGCCTTTCCTTAATAAAATCCTCAATAAAAATTTGGTTCTTTGGCTTTCCCTTTCATATTGACATCAGTAACTCTTAGCTAATGAGGAAGCCATTTAAAAAGTACGTCTTGTTGGGAATATTTTTTTGACTGAAAAGAGAGGAAGGGGATAAAATAAATGTTCTTTGGGATTCACTCAAAAATCAGGGTGTTCCTTGTGGAGAAAGGGGATTGGACAAGGGTGAGAGGGAGAAGCTTTTGAGTCTAAAGAATAGTGTAAATAGATATTTTGCACAATAGGTGAAATTTGAGGTTTCTAGAGGACTTTGAGCTCGAATATTAGAAGTTTTCAATAGTAATTTAGATAAAAAATGCACTTGCAAGGCTAATTAGACCAATTAAGGGGCTTTGCTTGCCAAGATGAGGATATTTCTTTACAGTGCATTTTTTTTTTGTGAGGGCATGGAAAGAATTTGGATTTGGCCTAAAATTGTGTGAGTTTAGAGAGAACAAGTTTCAAACAGTCGAATTCACAAGCAAACATAAAATGGTGGTCAATATTTGTGTGCACGAGTTGAGTTCCATAGTGCATACGAGCTGAGTTGGAAGGTGAAATAGTCAAAATGATAAAAATGGGCCCCAAACACCCTTTCTATATCAAAGTTTGACGATGTCATGTTGACGAAATGATGAGCTTAGCATGACATGGGTTGTGTCGTGTGTCAGGCTAAATTGGTAGGATGATCAAGCACAACATGATCACGTGGCAGGTTGTGTAGATGGAGGGACAAAGCTGACAAGAAGACATATGTGTTGGGCACAGATGGCATGGAGTGATGTGGATGGATCCTACCTGGAGGGACATGTGGCTCTCTCATGCACTATTTAGAAATTGACATTTGAAAGTCTTAAAATAACGTGAGGTACATGAGGAGGCACCATGTGGCCCCCTTTGCACATATCCACCGGGTTAAATATCGTGTAGGTATCCGATGTAGAGTGCTTGTAGCCTGGTAGGGAATATCTGTTGTTGGATTGTGACGAAATTCAAGTTTTTATGGCGTGTGTGGTGTAGTGTGCAAGTAGCACCATACCAATACGTGCCTAGTGGCACCCACCCAGACAAGATCAATGCCCTGACCATTAGAAATTGGGCTCTTTAATTTTTTCACATTTTTTAGCACCTTCACCTTAAAGAACTTAAGATTTTGAGAACTCTCTCTCTTGCCCTAAGAGGTCTTGGAGGGGATTCTTCTAGGGAAGTGCATTCTTGCACCAACATACTGTATGATGTTTCATCCCATGATCTTCGAGATATAGCTAAGCAGTTGAGATTTTAACGTAATATGGATTATTAAATTGGGGTTTCAGATGTTGTAGGACAATTAATTTTATGTTGTAATTAATGAAGATTATTGATGAAAAAATTGAAGGCATAGCTCTAAATATTTTGTTGGTTTACATGGTTTAGTTTTTTCATAGTAAATCATTGGGGTATTATGTACAATTGTCATTTTTTAGTTTTCTATCTATTGAGAAATCCCTACTTCCATTACATTATTGTAAAATGTTTTATAAATAATAAAGATTTAAAGCTTACATGCTTATCATGTAAAACCTAAACTAAGAAAACCAAGACCTAGTAGATATATTGCCCTTATCCAAATGAGCCAAAACAAAATAAAAATTGTGAAATGTGAACATTATGCACATTTTCATTTCGTCACCCAATTATCTGTATAATATGTAAATATATTCATTTATATAATATGTACATATATTTATTTATTTATATGTTAAATTTATTTGTTAAGTGAGATAGTATTAGAGACACAAAATAACCATGTAATGATCTAGAATTTTATTGAATTGAATAAAAGGGGATCTATGAAGGACAAACCTTACTTTACATAGAGTTAAATCTATCGAATAAAATATAACATTTATATTTAATGTAATAAAAAAATTACAATATATCTCAGAATGCTAAAAGTTACTAGCTTTTTCCCTTTTTCCTATCAAGTTTAATTTCTTTGAAATTAATGTTTTATCACCAAGTGTCGAAAAACCAGAGCCACCATATGAAAGTGACTCCATGTTGAATGCTAATTATCTGATCATTCCATGAGTTACACTCTTTCATGAATATAGATATATATTCCAACAACATTGGCAAAGCTAAAGCCGACATTAACTTTATGGTTAACTACACTAAGAATCTCCTCGATAACAAATTATCTATCAATATATATATAAATAGAAGGAAAGTTGAAATGGATCATTATTGCTCGACTACATAATTCGAATTCAAATAAAGTGAATATCGACTGAAATGGGTTGTTCTAAGAAGAATATCGAAGAGGTGAGAACAGGAAGGGTTGCAGAAACACATGGTAATGACAACGATGCGGCTCATAACTCAGGTAAGATACGATCGAAATTTCTATATTGAGTTATACTTGCTCTAAACTTGTAATGCTTATGTTGGGTGCATATCGTAATTTTTGTATAGCAGATCAAAACACGGATTTAATAACTGGACTTAGCGAAGATGATGTGTTGGGTGAAGTGGTTCCTCGGCTCTGTAAATTACCATGGACAAAAAGGCCACTTCTGAGGCTAGTAAACCGATCGTGGAAAAAAGCCCTAGAGGAGCGTTTCCCAATGTATCATCAACGTTTTCACAACCATAGTCCAAATATTTTGTCCAATACTCTCATTCTTTCCCATATCAAGAAATCCAGCGAGGAGGCTTTGTATAGATTGGTGGGTGTTTGGGTGTGCAGACGCTCTAACAACAACAACAATGCCAACGTTGGTGACAGTGCTGTCACAGTAAGGCTGCCTGAACATCCATTAGTTGAAGTACCCAAATACACAAAATTTGTGTGCGACAATCATCGCGTATTTTCACTTGCACCATCTTTTGTAACAGAAGATACCCATGTCTCCCTAAAGATTTACAATGTGTGGATGCTTGATTTAAGAGACTTCAACATTCATTGGAAGAAACTTCCACCATTGCCAAGGTTGGGAAAATGTGTGTATGCTTCCTCTTCTTTAAATGGAGACGGAGATGAGAGCAGCTATATATGGCAGAGAAGACGCAGTGATTCCTCAGAGGCAGAGGGTTGGAAACTGAGTGGATTAAATTGTGAATGGCATTGGGATTATTTTAATGTTAAGTCTCGGCCTCCCACAAACCTACGGTTTGATACAATGTCGGACAAGCTCCCATTGTACGTTGAGACTGAACAACTGTGTATAGACGATGTTATGAAAACACTTTTTAGGAGATGTTCGATCCCTCAATACACTGTGCATAAGAGCAACATTTTCATGCTTCTTGATGGCAACACTAGCTGTGATTACAAATTTTTCTTCATCATAGTTCAGGGCGGTGGAATCTGCATATTGAATATGGGATTGATTGGGGAGAGAACCAGAATTGTGGAAGAGCAGGAATGGAATGAGTTTGTGGTGTATTGGAATGATAAAATGAGAGGCCAAGGAAAATACGAGAAGCCTAACAAATGGCATCTCCACTCTCAACCTCAAGAACGGAGCGCAATCAAAGTTTTCTTGGGGGTTAATCAAAGTAGGACGTTACAAAAACTTGGACTTACAGGAAAAGCAGATGATGAGATTGTAAAAATGCACTCCACCGTGAGGGTGTCTCAAAAGGGGCCGATATATGGATATTCATGCCTAGGTTCAAGGTACTCGCGTAATCTATCTTCGATAAAATTTCGTGATGGTTACTGAAAGGTTTAATGGTTTTTTTTGGCGTTTGAAATTTTTTCATGACAATTTCATGATTGTTTGATATCTTTGTTTTTTAAAATGAGATTTCAGTAATTTATGTTTACACAACGATTTTTTAAAATTGAAATTTATAATCATGCATTTCTTCTTTCAAATTCCTTCCAATTTTCCGTATTGTATATTTCAAAAAATATATTTATATTTAAGGATTAAAAACTTAAAATTATGTAAAAGCTAAATAATATAAAAATATGATTTTAAAATATAACTATATTCCTATGGTTCTATTTAAAATGGGGTGTTTTGTAATTTTAATTTGACTATCAATTAGCTTAGATTTATGTAGCTATGGATCTAGAAAGTTTTAGATGGATGACATCTCTCAACATGTAATTTTTTTTTAGTGAAAAATTTAAGAATTAAAGGTTTACACATAGAGAGATTTTATTCCTCTCGACTTGGTCGATGTGAACTTAGATACATGCCCCCCATATTTGGAAATAGTAGAATATAATCTCTCCATCTTTATATATGATTGCATACATTGAATTATTATTATTATTATTATTATTATTCTCTCTCATTATACACACACATACACTTACCAATGCTTTCCATAATTATTTATGTTTTCTTAAATGTGTAAATTTACTAATCCTCTATCTTGGGCAAGTAATCAATTTATCCACTTCACATCTCCATTTAGCATTTCTTGCCCATAATTTCTAACATTATCCAAAGTGTTATAAATTTTTATTAATTTTGGCAAATCATACTTCAAACTTGAGTGGAAATGATTAAGCTGCCCTAAAACACGTGTGTAAAATAAGTATTATGATGGCAAACCTCAAGTGGTCTCATATTTTCATAGTTTTGGTCCTTCAGATACTCTATATAGCATTAAAATGCAATTTAAAAAACAAAAGCACAGACAGTTTTTCACTCTGTGTGCCACTCTGCAAGTGAAGAAATTTGGACTCAGAGAGATATTTCCGATGATATATTGTACGTGCCAAATGGATATAACATGACCAAGTTACAATCCTCGGAATTTGGCTGCTTAAATAACCCTAATGAAGCCCACAAACCTTTGGTGTTCCATCTCTTGGGGTTAGGGTTTTGGTTGTTTAAGGTTTTCCCATGTTGTTCAATAATAAAAAATGCCCTTGAGCCTCATTGTAATGAAATTCAAAGGTGTGTAGCCACCACATCTCTTCTCATAGATAAGTTACCTCACCTGAGCTAGTTTATTTTCCATTTTGTCTGTAAGGATTTTTCAGTATTTGATATTAGTTAAATGAAGTGTTGTTCCTATTGCATATCTGTTTTTATGTTTATTTTTTTAGTTTATTTCGCTCCTTCACAAGTCTAGATCAGTGGTATCAGAGCGGCTTAATCTTTCTCGATACTTCTTTGCATGTCCCCAACGAGGTCAGGATATAAGGAGTTAGGGCTCGATCTAGTTGAACCTTTGCATAATCATCCTCACAAACCTTGATGACCTCCCATGGCAGAAGAAAAGAAAGATGAGGGAGGAGGAGATCATGTCAAAATATTTCTCAAGGAGGCCCTTGAGAAACAAAGGAACATGATGATGGATAAATTTTCCCAAATCCTTCAACGGCTACCCACCGGCCACGCATATTCATTCAACAGCCACTCTGGAGGCACCACTCCTTTTAAGGTACAAGTAAACTTTGGCATTCCAATATTTGAGGGCCAAATAGATGCAGATGTTGTAGATAAATGGTTGAATCTATTAGAAGTATATTTCTTGGTTCATGACCTTTCCAATCAAGAAAATATTACGTGTTCACTCCTCAAAGTCACCCCCCCATGTCAAGGACTAGTGGGAAACCTACTGTGAGCAAAAGGATGAGAGGGAACCTTCCTTGTTCTCGGTCGCACCCACTTGGAATTATTTCCAAGACTCCATCAAGGAACAATATTATCCCATGGGGAGCTATGAGGAAAACTACATACAATAGATTACGTTGTGACAACAAAGTGATCAAGTTGTGTATGAGGTGAAGAATGTATTTCATACCTGATGCAAAAATTTGGGTATCAAAGGTTTAGAGAAACATTTGGTGTTGAAGTACGAAAATTGTCTACATAGATACATTCAGGAGGAAATGGAGTTCCTTAACATGTCCTCACTTTGTGTAGCATATCAGTATGTTTCCATGATTGAGCAGAAATTCAAACAGAAGAAGTGAGACTTTGGATCTACGAATGAGAAGCAAGGGAAATCCGCCTCCAAACCGCAAAACAAAGGACAAAGCTAAGGTGGGGCGGCCCGGGACAACCCACCAAATACAAGCAAAGAAAAACATCGTGAAGTCAAATAAGGACACGAGGAAGTGGTGTGAGTTCCATAAGAGCTCCACTCACAACACAAGTGAGTGTTGGGGCATGTAGTCACTAGTGGACGAGTTGAAGGCTTTCGAATCAGATCCATGTTTTGAATCTGAGTCAGAACCTGACAAGGGGAATGACAAAAGGAAGTAGATTATCCATGTGGATCCCAACACCACCATTGTCACCACCATTATCCAAAAGGAGGAACCCGAAGATCCAGAGGATGAGGAGTGTGTCTTCCATTCTTAGATGTGGGTGAAGGGTTTCCCGCTACAGTTCATTGTTGACAGTGGGAGCCAAAAGAACCTCATTTAAGTATAGTTCATGAAGAAACTGGGCATTCCAAAAATAACACACCCATAACCGTACAACATCGGGTAGCTTCCCGAAGGACAAGATCTCTGTGTCAGCGAGAAGTGTTACCTTCCCTACAACATCAAGCCCTTCACGGATGAGGTATTATGTGATATTTATCCTCTTGATGTTTGTTATGTATTATTAGGCTGACCATACTTGTGTAAGCAGACATTTTTAGTATGAGTATAGGCCTCACATTGTTATTGTTACTTTGGGAAATAAGTTTTATAGGATACCAGTGGTAGCACTGTCTATCGCCATCTCTTTCATCACTACAAAACAATGCATTAAGATCATTTCCAAAACCAAGAATTTTTTTTTCTTGATGATCCACCCTTAGGGAAAGAAGAATACTATGGCCATGATCTCCAGACAAGGATCCTCCACACGAAAAAAAAATATGGATAAGGTCGTAGAGGAGTTTCGGGGACATATTCACCTCACCCGTAGGGGTACCTCTACATTGTCAGGTCAAGCACTCCATCAATCTGACCCCATGTGTGTCGCTACCTAATAGACCAATCTATCGGCACTATGATCCAGAGAATGAATAGATCAAGATGCATATTTAGGTGTTGTTGTAGAAAGGTCACATTTGGTTGAGTTCATCTCACTATGAGAGCTCGATCGTGTTGGTGTAGAAAAAGGATGGGACTTGGAGACTCTGTATTGACTATCGAGTGTTAAACAAGATCATTGTCTGGAATAGGTATCTGATCCCATGGATTGATGAGCTTCTGGACCAAATCAAGGGGGGGAAATATTTTAGCAAGATTGACTTGAAGTCTGGGTATCACCAGGTACCAATCGAACCATCCGATGTGTGGAAGACTTCCTTCAAATCCAAGGAGGGCATTTTTGAGTGGCTATTCATGGCTTTCAGGTTGACCAATTCCCCCATTACCTTCATGAGGCTAATGGAAGACATCTTGCAACCATTTAACAACTCATTCATGCTGATTTATTTGTATGACATCCTTATCTTCAGCTAGAGCTGGGTAAGGCACCTCCACCACATTCAATAAGTCCTCCAAACACTGCAGCAACACAAGTTGTGTGCCAATTTGGAGAAATGAACTTTTGGCATGAACTAAGTTCAATATCTAGGATACATCATTCATAAGCAGGGGATGCATGTGGACCCCGCCAAGATACAAGCCATTTGGGATTGGCCAGCCCCAACCATTTTCACAAAGCTTTGTAGATTTCTGGGTCTTGCCAATTTCATTTGTAGGTTTGTGTTGTGGTTCTCTCATATCACTTGGCTATTGATTCAAGTCACAAAAGGGGGAGAAAAATCCAAATTATTTTGGTATGAATCTCAACATAAGTCATTTGCAGATTTGAAGCATCCCATATGTTCTGCACTAGTGCTCACATTACTAGATTTGTAGGAACCATTTGAGATTGAGACAAATGCCTCTGACTATACTATTGGGGTAGTTATTACTCAGTAGGTGCATCCAATGGCCTACGCTGTGAGACACTTTGAGACACAGTCCGTAAGTATCCCACCTATGACAAAGAGATGTAATCCATTATGCATACTTTCTGATAATGGAAGCATTACATTTTGGGGAAGGAAACAATCATCCACACATATCAATGACCCTTTTAGTTCATACAGATACAAGTGAATTTTCATAATGATCACCATCATAAATGGTCCACATATCTGCAATAGTTCCATTTGAACAACAAGTACAAGAAGGGAAACACCAATACTATTTCAGACAACCTCAGCCAGCCGCTGATCATGGCGCTAACCACTGTGCTCAACTCTTGTGGGCATGAGACTTTAGGTTGGCCACCTCTCTACAAAATCAATCCAAAATTCTGTAGTACATACCAAATGCTCCTCGAAGGTAAGAAAGTTCCAAACTTTCACCTCCAAGATGCAATGTTGTGCCACCTGGGACACCTTTTTATTCCTTCAAGTGAATGCTTCTATTGGCTAAACCTTCGACAGATGTCAAGAATTAGATCAGAGCTTGCACTTCCTATGCCATCGCCAAACCGACCATCAAGAAGAAAGTCCTATATACTCCACTGCCTACCTCTAATCGACCTTGGGAATTCATCTCCATGGACTACATGTTCTTCTACCAAGCATGGAAATGAATTTTTTTTGTGGTCGTCAATAGATTCTCCAAGATGGCCATTCTGGCGGCCCACAAGAATAATATCACATTAGAAGCCATTGTTAAACTTTTCTTTGATCGACTGTGGATATAATTTGGGGTCCCACAATCCATTATTTCAGATCAGGACAACATATTCCTCATCACATTTTGGTCAATTCTCTGGTCAATGCTAGAAACCAAACTCACTAAGTCCACATCTTTCCACCCCCAAACTGATGGCCAAACAAAGGTTGTGAATCCGATGATCGTACACATTTTGTGAATGTACAAATAAAATAATTCACACACATGGGATGAAAGCCTTCCCCATGTTTAACACAGTTATAATTGGGATATCCACAACTCAACTGGACACAACCCATTTCAGGTGGGTTTGGGATTCTAGCCATTATTTCCCATTGATGTGGCCATACCATTTGCAGATACTTAGGCAGATTTAACTCATGTCCAGTATGAAACTGGCAAGGCAAACAAGTTCATTAAGTGCATCCAACACATCCTCCAACAGGTCCATGACATATTGGGTAGATTCAATGCTGAGTACAAGTAGTGACATGATAAGCATTAGGTGTCATACAAGTTCCAGGTGGGCGACAAATTTTGGCTACATTTTCAGAAGCAGCGCCTCGTTAAACCCCACTGCAAACTTCACTCGCTCTGATACGGTCCATACACCATCACTAAGGTTGTAGGGGAAAATAATTCAAGCTCAGTATTCCTCCATTCCTTGGTCTGTACCTAGTGTTTAATGTGGACCGCCTTCGACCCTACTTTCCACCATTACGTGACACATATGACATTGCAGAACAACTTACACCGAAAAATTTAAAGCCAGACTGGATGGAAAAAGCCAAAAATTATTGGATCATGGAAACAAATATCAAGAACAACAGCCAACATAGGATCCCACTATATCGAGTTGTCAAAGTAGGCCAAATACTTCACTATGGAAAGTGGTTCACTAGGGACTAAGTTCAACAAAAAAATTTTCACCTCATGGAAGGATTGCACGCAATGGGGACCATTGCTTCATAATGGGGGAGGAATGATCTAGGTGGATATTGGTAGCCACCCACCTATTCCACTTAGACACCCATTGATTTTCATCAGTTTCCTTATTTATAGTAGCAATTTCTATTTTTATCATCTTTTTGGGTCCTTAACTTCTGGAGAAATTCTGAGCCCCTAAATGGTTTTTTTAGGTTCATTTCAGGCCCATAGCCATATCAAAGGGCCTATCGCAAATATTTTAGTACTAAAAGAGATATTTCTAATCATATATTGTACATGAAAAATGGAGATAATATGAACAAGTTACGACCATGGGAAGTTGGCTGCCCAACTAACCCCAACGGGGCCCCTAAACTCTTGGTGTTCCATCTCCTATGGTTAGGGTTCTGGTTTTTTAAGGTTTTCCCATGTTGTTCAATAATAAAAAAATTCCCTTGAGCCTCATTTTAATGCAGTTCAAAGGTGTGTAGTCACCACATCTCTTCTTAGAGATAAGATACCATCACCTAAGCTAGTTTATTTTCCATTCTCTCTGTACGCATTCTTTAGTGTTTGATATTAATGAAATGAAGTGTTATTCCTAGTGCATCTCTACTTTTATGTTTATTTCTGTAGTTTACTTCATTCCTGCATAAGTCTGAATCATATCTGCCACTATTCCATGTAACATGTGTTTACAATTCTCTAGTGGAATCAATTGGCCACATGAGTCACATAGATCTATTAGTCCTTTTTGGCACAAAGCATTAAACATTTTATGAAATTTTCTAATTTGTACTTCTAAGTTTTGACACTTTTTTTCCAATTGTGACATTATATTTCTCTCTATCAAAACTATCCTTTCTCCTAGGACTTCATCTGTCATGTATTCAATTCCAAATTCTTTGAACTCTTCTTTTGTCTTAGAATTAAACATTTTTATTATTCTGGTAGCTTCCCCTAGCTTGTGATCTAAATACTCTTTAATCTTTGTCACTTCTTCTTTTGACTTCTACAATAATTCTTCCTGCTCAAAGATTATAATCGATGGCTATAATTCAGTTAAGACTTCATTAAGATCAATCCAAATCTTCTCTTTCGTTTGGGATAATGTTTGTGCAATTAATGATTCATTTTCATAAATCTCTAATTGCTTAGTTAATTTGAAATTTTCTGCACTTCAGCCAAATATGCATTATCATTTTTTATCTTATTATCTTGAATATTTTGTAGTTGAACCCTAAATTGCTCAATTTCCATGTCTTTTAAATATAGATCTCCCATGAATTTACATAAATGTTCTATTGAATTTAGACCAGTAGATTTTGTTTCTGTTATGGACATTGCTACTGTAGATGTTGCTGTTGTAAATGTTCCTACTCTAGTGTTGATTTGGACTTCTCTTTCTTTGATCAATTTCTCCATCTCTATCTCCATTTTTTGAATCTGTATATTATGCTCAACAATCATCTGAAGCAAGTTCTCCATTTATTTTTCCAACTGACATACTTTTTGTGCCTGTGGATGTTTGGTTGTTGGAAGTTTCAACTTTTTCCTTAATTCTTTGATATCTACATTTCTTCTTTTCATTATTTCCTCAGCTGCATTTACATCATTAGGATTCAATCATAATTTTAAAACTAGATCTTCCAGTCCTTTTATTTTAGTATCCTTTGCTAGATAAGACATCTTTTATAGCTTTGATTGAGAATGGATATTTTTCAATGATGCTAGCAACTTATAACTTGCGATGGAAGAACTTGTCAAAGATGCGTATATCATTTCCCATGCTTTCTTGTGAAGATAAATTTGATATGTTGGATGTATTTGTTTGGTATCAAATGAAAATACATAAGTATTATAATATTCAACAATTTTAGGTACAAGGAATTTTGGTTCCAAAATTTCCAATTGCAATTGTCCCTTGTCACTGTCCAAGGAAGAAAGTAATTTGGTTTGTGTTTTAGAGGCCCGTTTCCAAAATTATTCATATGTTGAATTTTTTAGTACTTCATTCTTATTTTTAATCTCTAAAAATATTGAAAATATATTTTGTTGCCTTGAAGAAGGAGAAGAAGGAGAAGGAGAACATATTATAGTTTCTTAAATTTTTTGTAATGAAAATGCAGATTCCCATTTAAGAATAAGTGTAGTAGGTTCTTAAGAAGTCTAAGCTTCTGAGGAATCTTCTTCATCATCATTTTTTGATTTTCTTCTCTTGATCACTTTAAATGCTATTTTTTGGAATTCTGATCATGATGGAGACTGGCTTTCTCTCGGATTTTTAAATTCTTTTTATGTGGTATTTGGAGTTTCTAATACTTTCTGACTCGATATTACTTCCTCAAATTCCTAAAATGTATTTTCCTCCCATTATTCCTTATTGGCATATTGTTCAATTTATGGTTTTTCCATATGAACATAGGGTGTTGACTTTTGTGCAACTCCGATTGATGATATAATTCCTACTGTATCATAAGACCAACTAAAACACAACTTAAACTTCATCTATTTCAATAAATCATTTACTTCTTTCTCTACATCTCTGGTGTTGGCTATAAATGGGCCAACCTATGCTTTTAGTTTGAACAGGGACTTTTTTTGTCTAGAAACAAAATGAATATCATCCACATTCATCATCTGCCTAATATATTCAAGTGCAAAAACACTCATGGGGAGAAAAATTGGTAATTTTTTAAAGCTCACACCATAAATTTTGGTATCTATAAATTTTTGGTATAAATACTAGTCTCCAACTTTGGATCGTTCACTTACATGTAGAACTCTTTTAATTTCAGTAGAAATTATAGGAACTGCATCATTTTTCAATAAACAATTTTCCATATAAAAAAAAATGATTGAAAAAATCACTAAAAGAAAATTCTTCAGAATTTTTCCTCAGTAATGAAGTCCAATGAATTACTGATTATGACTTTCCTATAAAATCCATTTTTTGTAAGGAAAAATTGAATCTCTCTAACTAGTGATATAAGAACAAGTAGAACAAAACTAGTTGATTCTTGAATGAGCCTTCGCACCGGCAAAAATCCTAAAATAACCTCATCCACCCATTGATCATTGAGATATCCTGATAGGCAAGAAACTAGTGAAATAACATTCCTAGACATCTCGGGAACATTGCAACAAAATAAGGTAGGTTTGGTCTTGTAAATTCAGAGTTCTCTCATGTAAAGGATTCAAAAATATGGGATATTTCTGGAAAAGAAAGTTTCTAATAAATCTCCATTAATGCATTAGTGGAAAAAGGGTGAAGGGATTCTTGAGAATTTAACTAGAAGGCATGACAGATTGACTTAGGGGTTATATAAAATAAGGTTTCATTATTATAAGAAATGAAAACTCTCCGAATTGGGAGATAATGAGATTCACATCAAGTGAAAAAATATGGAAAATTATATGTTTAGGGGAAACAAAACTAGGATAACAAAGACTCCCAAAAAGAAAATCTATCACTGGCATCTTGATATTTCTGAAAATCCCAATTGTGAAGTTCATACAATTCGAATTCACAATTGGTCTCCACAATTTTGAAATGGGTATCAATCAAGGGTAATCCATCTAATTAATTACAGAGGGTAACATAGAACTACCTAAAAATATATTAGATTTTCCTTTTTGGAAATCCATTAGGGAAAAACAAAATTGTTGAGGAAAATTGAACAATTACCTAGAAATGATGATGAACGAGAGTTGGAAATCACCAAACTTAACTTGCAATGTCAAGCTAGAAACATTGGTTGCAAGAAGAAACAACAAAATAATACATTTTGGATAGGGGATCATCTTTTATTTGAATGATTGTAACAACCTTCAATTAAGTTAACTGTTATTGGCACAAAGGAATTAATATTTTTGAATGTTGGAGGGGAAATTAGATGAGTTAATGGTCACCTGCTAATTTTATCAAAGAAATTTTGATGGCTAAGTATATGGGAAACTTAATGGTAGGTGAAATTGGTTGAATATTTGGCAGGAGAAATGGTGGTTTGCGGGGGGTATGGAGGCGGTTTACGGTTTTAGGCAGAGGGATATCACAATATCTGCAAGCATGCCATGTAATTGAGAGTGGGATATGGAAACCCTATTTGTGGAACCCCCCCTCCATTAAATCGCGACAACACGAGGGGTCCCGCAATTTATCGGGGGTCATTGATCTCGGCGAACCCGATCGCATCCATTGAAAGGTGAGTGAAATTTAAGCGCTCAAAGGAAATCAATCAAATCAATTTACTACGATAAATTAATATATTTAAATATTCTAAGGATAAAACAAAATGAAAATGTGGCATTTAAATGTGTTCGTTATTACTAGGTATATATTATTTTTAATTATTTTCTCCCTTTTTATTTTTTTCTTGTTTTTTATTTTTTTTTATTTCTCTTTTTATTATTTTTATTTATTTTTATGTTTTGAAAATAAAGGAAAAATAAAAAATATTACAAGGGTAAAAATAAGTTACAACAGGAAGCATAACAGATTCTCCCCCCTAAACTTGTATTAAATCTTCATCACAATCCTGATCTCATTAGCTTTTCCAAATGCAACATTAGTAACATATATAGTGTCTTCATCAATGAAGATGCCAACAAGTAGTGCATCAATAAGATTTTGCAATGAGGTATTGGAAATAGCTCATAAACAGATCATGGATCAACACACCCAAACATCAGATAGGCATTATCAACAAGCTATAATAAACCAATTTCATAACCATAATGGCTAAAATTGATCTATTGGAAGCATATGAGAAAATCCCCCTAAACACCTCATATATTTTTTGAACACAACAACTTAAGTTGATGCAACATTAGTAGCATAAATAATCCAAAAGAATAATCTATCAACATATGAAATCATCATCAAGATTGAACTAGTGAAATACCACACATGCATAGCTCCCCCTGAGATCATGCACCATTGATCATGTGGACCTTATTTTCATTAAGTTGTCATCTTCTCCACATAAACGTTTGTAGTCCTTTCAGAAATAAGCATCAAATATAATAGACTACAATTGGAACTATCTTCCCCTACTTTAAATTTGAAGAGGAGGAACTTGAATTCTTATTCCTGCCTATATTTTTCTTTAGAACATATATTTTTTCTACATTTTTTAATCCTTATGCTATAACTTTTCCAGAATCTTCTTTTATAATTGTTCATCCATTTGATGTAAATACAATTACTTTCCATTTATCGTTTGTTTTGCCTACACTTATAATGTTCTACTTTTTCCCTTCAACCAATAAGACATTAGTCGCTTTTGTATTCTTGATATCAAGATCGAAACTACCTTTTCCTAGCACCTTTGCAGGTGAACTATTTCTAAGAATAACCTTACCACTCTTGTTTTTGAGAGAGATAAATTTTTTCTTATTTCTAGACATGTAATGAGAGTTTTTTCCCTTGGAATACAATTCCTGGCTGAGAAGAGGTCAGTGTCCAACATTTATCCAAGATTGTGAAATTATCAATTTGCTGTTCCATTCTTTAAAACCCCAGAAATATTTATTTTAAAAATAATGCTTTCAAATCTTCACTGGGAAAAACACCCTTTCAAATTGGCCTTCTGATGATGAATGTGATTTTTAATTGTAGGATAGTGAATGAAAGCTTTTGGAGAAAGCTTTAAAGAATGCGCTGATTGAAGCAGAATATCTTGTTTTAAACTTTAGCAGAAATATGGAAATGAGATGAAATGGAATATAGAAAAGAGGAGCACAAATTAAGGTTATTTAACTTTAACTTACATATATAAAAATTTCAGTGAAATTTTAATGCTAAAGGCTACAAGCTTCATTACTCTCTTCTATAACATAATAACATTAAAATGAAAGATAAAAGGAAACACATATTGCAATCAACATATGTATGGAATCACTTTGAAAACTTTATTAAAATTACAAAGAGGATCCAAAATTACAAAGGAACTTTTTTCTTCCAAGGTCCAAAATGTGGAACCCTCACTCATCCTTCAAATTTTACTTTTATCACATAATTACAATAAGGACAATTATGAAACTGTCAAATTTAAAAAACTGTTAACTACTTGAAATTTTTACAAACTACTTGGTCTTCCGAAAACTATACTCTTAATGAATATAAAACAAAATTTCATCATTTTGCAAAAATATTTTAAAACACTATGTTAAAGAAACAGGCGGAATTAACTCATTGATTTAACTGAGATTCTAGTGCAGTTGAGGGTCCAACTTGTCTGCATGTTGTTGTAGGTGACATCCATTCTCTACATCTCTTCCAGAATGTCATATCTGAGCTCTGGATTTTGACAAGCTGGTGTGTTCCATTCTAAAATTGGTAATCCTGATATAAGTTTTCTTATCAACAAAAATAATTATCATTAACCACAACAACTAAAAATCCTTGTGAAAATATTTCACAATTGTTGCCCCCTTTAGAATGATTTTTGTTTCATGTGAAGAGACAATATTTCTCTTAGATTCCACTAGCAAAGTTTCATAGGTCTCCCAGGGAAGCAGATTTCCCCGTTGATCCCAACATGAAGATAGACCTGCTCTAGTTCTTTTTTGAAAATCAGTATTTAATTTTAAAACAACTTCTTTGACCTATGTCAGGTTTGTCTTAGTTGTATTCCTATATAAATTCTACATAATCATCTCATTTATCTTCAACACCATTTTTTTTCTATCTTCAATTTTCAATTCTCTTAACTCCTGTGATGATTTTGAGTTAATTAAATCAATCATATTTTTGGAAAAATGGGCACGTTGCTGGAGCTTTTGCTTGTTGGCAGAAATTATACTTTCCAGATCTATGACAATGGTTTTTTATTCTGCAATTATTGATAAATACTCCCAAACATTCCTCACTATATGAATAATGACATTCCATATTATTTCTCTAACTTGAATAAGGGACATGTTTCCCTTCACTTTCTCCTTCAATTCCTTGATCTCATGAGAAGCAACCTGAAAATTATTTTTATATTTTGAAGTAGTGCCATGGCTAGTTCTCTCTCTATCACCTATATAATTTTCGGTGCATCATCAAAATTCCTTTGGATATTTTTCATTTCATTCTCTGATATTTTTAGCTCGGTCATCACTATGGTCAACTTATCTATAGGGTCTTTAGAGTCTTGTTGTACTAAAATAGTATAAACATGAGAATCTAATTTCTATTGTAAAACATAATTCATCTCCTTAAGATTAGCAATCCCATTATTTCTCTACAGGAGTTCATTAGTTAAGATCTCCATTCCCTTCTCCACCTAGGCTACTTTTCGAGCCATAACATGTTCCACATAAGGCAGTTTTAGTTTCTTTCTCAGTACTTGGATTTCAGTTTCAGGTCCTTGCAATTTTTTTTGAATAACACTCATGTCGTGAGGGTTTACATAAACCTTGACAATCAACTTCTTCAGTTCTTCATTTTGAGTGGACAAAGCTCTTGAATCTTACTTTTCAAACTTCAATTGATTGACCACTTTCCCTAACAAAACTTCAACTTTTCTAGCAGCCAAGGATGTTTTATTTAAATCACTATATATTAATTCTTGAGTCTGCCTATGAAAATTGGTCTTGTGAGGAAGTGGGATTTATCTTACATATATTGTAAAGTTGACATTCTTGAAAATAGATGATGATGATACATTCAAAGCAGAAGGATGAGAGAAATAAAACTTCAACTGAATTCTCTCAAGGTCCATGGCAAACAATAATCTAGTATGATATTCAGATATAGATTGAGCTTCTAACTCATACTCCATATTTTCCTTCACCTTATTATTTATTTAGTCTATTTGAGTATATAATTGCTTGGTGACAGGAATATAATTTTGAGAATTTTTTTCTGGAATAGGAGAAGAATGTGTATAGAGAACATCTCCCAACTTTAATTGAAAACCCATTAAGGCTGAGGAACTACCACTGAGAGATCTAAGCTCTATCTCCTTCTCTGACAACTTTGCACTCCTTGAACATTTACCTGCTTCATCTTCTAAATCAATAATATCCTGACTACATATTTTCAAATGTTTCTCACTTGGATGTGGATTCCCAACCTCCATTCCTCCTGGTACTCTTTTTACCTCCATTTGCCAATTTTCTACATCTAGCCAAGGTTCATGTATATAAGGAGCATAGGAATTTTCAACTCTTATATTATAAATAATGTGATGAGGATCATATGACCATTTTTCACCTAGCTTTAGTTTCATGCTTTCAAGAAATTTATGCACTTGTCCCATGGTCGGCCTATTATTTACAATAAAAGGCCCAATTTTACTTTGAAATTTGAACAAATGTCCCTTCTTTGCTAAGACAAAATGCACCTAATCCACAAGCAATTTTCCTGAACTATAGGGATGTTCCCAATTTTTAGCCTCAAGCTAAAAGGAACATTATATTTTGCATATTTTCATTTTGTTGAATAAAATGGGTAAGGAGACACCTTAACCCCTTTAGATGGAGAAATAACACCCCTTGTGTCAAAGGAGAAATAAAAAAGAAACTGTTTTGAGCACCACATGGTGTGAACAGGATTGGATCATGCTTGATCTAGTCATTTTGACCAAGTCAACTAAAATTGTCTAGATACATTGAACCTTCTTGGACAACGCAGTTTTAGTGGAGGCTCCACTTGCTTGAGCTAGGTGGCAAGTGTGAATGGGATCCATGGTGAGAGGAGTTAATTTTCTTTATAAAGAGGAGATGGCAACGCATTTTCATTATGCATTAGCTTATTATTTTTTTTGGGTTTGCAAAGACTTGCATCCCCGGGCTGTTTAGCAGGGTTGTAGTGTTCTTGAACCCAAGGGTGTTCCCAGTCGGCAATCCCTACCTCATCCTCAAGGAAGGAGAGGGTTTGAATTACATTTCCTCATTCTAGCATTTGGCCAAGCTTAATCCTTCCGCTACAATGTTATTATGTTGGGCAGAAAACATTGAGTTGTTGGGTGCAGCAACAGAGGAACTCATAGAGTCATTATTTGGCTTGTTCTTCAATGGATATCTTGTATATTCTTTGGAGGAGTAGTAGAGGAGACTCCCAAGCATCATTTCAGATCTTTGGAACCAGGCTAATCATTCACCATCTCTCACAGTGCAGTCTAGGGTATAAACTGCATTATTTATGTAGGCAGTTGCTAGGAGGGCCATTGGAGCTTATCAAGAGGAGTGTTTTTGAGTGTTTTTGCTTGAGAACATTATCAGAGGAGGGCATGAGTATTTCATATCTGCCATAGCCTCATTCTTATTTTGTTTCATTTGTAGTGACAAGTTGTTTTTCACACTATACATTTTTTGGCATTTCTAGCAATCTCTTCTAGATTGGCTAGAAATCTTGTATTGGAGTCCATTCTTCTATTTTTGGGTCTGTATTGTATAGTTCAGCCACATGTCATGTATATTCATCTATAGCAGTAGCTACCATAATATAGACAACACTATCACTTCTCTACGGCATTTTTTGCAGCTGCAGCAACTCATGTATTTCATAGTTTGATCATTAGAGATTGATTTCGGGAGCTTGAATGGCTTCTCCCTCAAGATAATTCTGTATATTGTAGCTGATATATTAATAAAAATGATGTCTGTATTATATTTCATTTATTGATATGTACAGATTTGCAGAGTTTCATGATTATGCTCATATGTTGTTGTAGTCTCTCTCTTTGAGCATTCTTTTAGGGATCTAGTTTGGGGAGATCTGAATAACCCACCTAGAGTCATTTCTTTGGGCTCAAATTCTAAAAGTGAATTTTTTAATGAGTTAATAAGGGGATCCAAGCCCCCTTACAGCTTATTTTTGCATTACCTTCCTTATACAACGTCCTTGAGGACCATATTAAAGAAATTTTGAAAAGGAACATTACTTTAAAATTTTCCTCATGAACTCTAAAGAAAACAAACTCATAGGCACAAATTTAGGATCTATGTAAGGGGAAACCTCTACTCCATATAGTCTAATCTCAGCATAATCCTCAAACTCGAACCAATCACCCACTTTAACATATTTTCTAAGTTAAAGGAGAGATCAAGCCTTTGGAAGTATATAAGGTGAAGGAGAGCTATTTATGATGGAATAAGAAACTGATAAGAAAGAAGTAGTGAAATACATAATACCCTGATAATTAGCATGACTTCTTATGGTATATGTCCAAATCACCTCTAATTCCTTGTTTTTATGTGTGTCTATTATATTCAGTCCCAAGTGCATAAATCCCTCCACATGAGTATGCAAGAAGAGGTAGGTTACCAATGAGGGAAATCTAAAACATCCATTGAGAGCAAGGTATGTTAATTGTGAATTAACCATTTTCTCCCCAAAAGAAGGTATATCAAAAATCGTCTCAAGTTCCAACATTAAATTAAACATTCCTAATTATATTATTATTCTTGCAAAGTAGATATTAAGTTGTACATGATTTCCCTTGTATTTAATCTTATCATGAGACCTAATTTTTCATATTTTTATCTTCTACCATTATTAATGTAGCATACCCCCTTACCACCCACAAACCACACTAAAGGTAGAAGGAGTCAATTACTATGATATACTCGACCTCCAATATCCTGCTATGGAAATGGGGTCTAAAAATTTGTCATTTTTCAAAATCCAAAATAAACACTAAAATTACGTCCATATTATTGATACCTTTATAGTGATATATATTTTACCTCAATTCGATCCCTAGATCAAAATACATGGTCATTTAAATTTGGGTACCTTAATCCCTGCCTCATTATCAACTTTTGGCACTTCTTGTCTTTACCATGTCACACCCCATGTGGATCCATGTCATTTTAATAATTGCAGATGCCCATGTGGCTATAACACTTCATTATATATGGCCCCCCTTTCACAATCTACGTCCTCCATGTAGTGGGGTGAATCAACAACCCACATCCAAATGAGGCCTACAAATCCATGAAACCTTAGGACTTAAAACCCTAGGAATTTATTCTTGCACTCCTTATAAAACCTTTAGGGTGACGTCATGGCCTAAAATCACCAAGGTGATGTCATGGTCATGTTTCATGCCCTGACCCATTTTACCTTAGACTTTTTCTTTGTTCCTCCTTTAGATATCGGCAGAGTAATGTCAATGTTAAGGTGACATCACATTGACATTCCTCGCCTTGGTACATAAACCCTGATCCTTTCTCCTACACATCTTCTTTAAAATTCTGGGATCAGATCATCTTCCACAATCACCTTTCCCATTAGGTATCCAACCGCTTGAAAAAAATAATTTCTCTTTATAAAATTCATTAGTCGTTTTTAAAAGGTTTCACTGGACTTGAGGCCTAAATAACATTTTTTTCGTTACTTAACAAATTTCACTACCCTCTCGGCCCCGTCTCTATGGATAAAACACTATATGTGTAATGAAAAACTCCCTAGGTTCCAAAAACCTAGGGTCCATTCATCCAACAACTCATGCCTCATAACACCAACATTGTGGATTAAACGAGAGATCACCGACAAAGTTCCACCCAACTCTTGGCATATTATGTGTGTGTGTGTGTGTGTGTGTTTGTATGCATGCAAGGATTCATACTTGGATGCCTTCGATGCTTAGTCAACCCAGTCATCCATCCTGAGCTTATTAAGGCCTCAACCTTACCCTTCCATAGTTATATACATCCATATGGGCGTGTGGTATATCGTCGACAAGGTTTCCCTCTTGGGCCTGTGTTTTATATAAACACTATATCTCTTGAGCATTGAAAGCATTTGACTTGGCCCACACTTTAACACCATCACTATTTCTCTATAGATTTTATTACAAAGGGGTATATCCCTCTTAGTAATTATACATAGGGGCATGATATTTAATTCGTTTTAATATAGGAATCTAGTTAGTAATATAGATTTATCCATCTCTTTTATACTCAAGAAATTTAAGCTAAATCAAGCCCAATCATTCTGAATTTAATATTATATGCATATGTTTGCTATATTTAAGTAATTTAACTAGCTTCAAGCTCATAAATAAAACAAAAGAATTAACCCATTCCTCAGAGATTGCACAAGAACCTAGATTCCCCATTCTTACACGAAACCAGGAAGCCACACTATCATCAACATTTCAATAATACATCACACACACACACATCTATATTCACATGCACATGAATTAACATTCCATATTTATGCATGAAACATCCCTCCTCAACATTATCATAGCCACTCTTAATAAAAAACATATACATATGCATAATATTCGGATGTGTAGAAGCTTAAATGAACACATCTTATAAAAGAAGTTTGGAAACTGAGATTGGGACTCTAACTTAACAAAAAATTTAACCTTAAAATAATAAATCTAGTCTAAAAAACCCCTTTTTTGAGTAAAAAACATGAAAAACAACCCGCAAATAAAAAGTGTTGATGACGCATCAACAAAAATTTTTGTGGGTTAAAATTCTATTTGTTTTAGCAACAACATTAAGAACCAAAATTTTTGTGCAAATAGACATGAAAAAAAACTTTGAAACGAAAAGTGTTGATGTACCGTGATGCCACATCAATACTCTTTTTTCTTATTCAAGTTAAAATTCCATTTTTTTTAAGAGTGGCATTAAAAACTAAAAGTTTTGAGCAATAAACGTGAGAAAAAAACCCCGAAATCAAAATGTGTCGACGTTGCATCAACTTTTGTTTTTTTTTTTTTTAACTTAAAATTCCAACATTTTTTAGAAATGGAATTAAAAATAAAATATTTTTACTTTGAATAACCTTAAAATTCTAATAGATTTCAACGATAGCGTTAAAGATAAAATATCACAACTCTGAAAAACCTAAAATTTACAACAATTTTTTTTTTTGTGTATACAAAAAGGAGTATATCATTAGTAAAATTTGTGCTGAATCATAGAAAATACACGCGGGTTACGCTAATATTTTCACTTTTGTCCATAGAGAAAAACCAAAACCAAATAAATTACAGTTCTATGACCTAGAAGGGCTCAAAATGTTAGATATAAACTCGATTACATTTAATATCCACAAAGTATTCCATAAAACTAACTACAAGAATAATATATCGATTACAAAAGAGCTTTGTAACAAGTTTCCATGGCAGTTATTTGTCTTTATTTGCAGGCTGATTTAGATCAATGTCCTTTCTTCTAGACTCATTCTCATTCTGGCCATTTTCTACATGCGATTCATTACTCAATTTGATGTCCATAATTATAATCCTCAATGCATCAACTTCATCCATCAGGAAAGAAATTTGATTCTAGAGTGCAAGTAATTTCTTGTCCTTTCTGAATCTGAATTTGAGCCAAGCTAATGTCCACAATGGTATATTTCCAAGAAGAACCAAGGTGTCATCCAAGCTTGAGAGCTCTGATCTCCAAACTTGCGATATCCAAACTTCCCACTAGTTTGGATGACAGTTCCACCAATACAACTAAAGCATAATTCCCAAATGGAACTCTTCATAGGGCCACCTTAACGCCTCCCTTAAAGACCAATGTTGCAACAAATCTGAATTTACAAACTTCTGAGAGGATAAATCTTACATTACAGACACAGACATGAGTGAATTTATATCCAACCACAATTCAATTTTCACTTTAATTCCTCTATCATGTCACATAGTTTGCATTAGGTTGAAACTTCACAGTGCTTCCTTTGGATTAGATAATTATTATTTTGGAAGTTTGATAATTCAAGGACTAGAGCGACATGGTGCTATTAACCCAAGCATGTGAGAACGAAAGAATTAACACTGCATGGAGATGATTCTCCATGATTGTCATGTAATTTTTTCAAAATGCATTATCCAAATGCTTTACCTTGGAATTATCTGCAAAATTACATTGAGGGAAGGGGATTATGTGAGTAAGGGAAGAAGAGAGTTGGGAGCAGGGAGCAGGGAGCGAGAAAAGAAATAATTCTAAGGGAAAACATATTTCCAAAATAAGGTGTCCTAGGAGGGAGCCCAGCTATCGGATTCATAAATCACTTATGGAATAGAGAAAAATCTTATAAAATCATTAATTCTATTGTAGTTTCCTCCAAAGAAAAAAAAATATTCGCTTGGTGATCAACTCCTTTGTTACCGCCTATGAGGATATGATACGCCTTCATGGATTGAAAGCAAGCACCTCATCCTCTTATTCTTTGGATAACTAATCCAAGGGATTTATCCATCAATCTCTTCTCATTACTATGATATTGAATAGTAAGTAATGAATATCCTAAGACTATGATATATTTAACTCCATTTTCCTTAGCTATGCTTAGTCCTTGGAGGAGCCCATACATTTCTGCCTGATTATTGGATTTTCTCCCAATTTCCCAAGAAAATTTTACATTCATTGTTCCCTTGGGATTTATTGTGATCCCTCCCCCTCCTTCCACTCCTAAAAATTACAACAATTTTCAACCATGGCATTAAAGATACATATGATGACTCTAAAAAAACTTAAATTTTTTATGTTTTGCAACCATGGAATTAAAGATAAAAAACATTATGACTTTGAAAATCTTTCAAATTTTTACATTTTTCATCCATTTAATTAAAACAAAATATCATGGCTCTATAAAAAATCAAATTTTCAACATATTTCGATATTGAATATCATGACTAAAAAAACCTCAAAAATGAATACCTAAATAAAAGAGTCATTACACCAAATGCTAAAAGTATAGCTCTTTTAAAATATTATTCTAAGATAACTTAACACATTGCAACTAAACAAAGGGGGTTTCACTAGGAGAGAAATACCATACCACATGCATTCATATTGGTGGATATATATTGAGGAAAAATGACATAATATATTAAGCATATAATAGGGGTAAAGGGTTTTCATATTGGTAGGTATAAAAAATGGTGCTCAAAGTTAATAAAAAATATAAAGGGGTATAAAAAATGTTAATGAAAAAATGGATACCTACAATATCTAATGAAAATATGGTTTTCTAAATTGGGAAGTTGTATTGGGTTCTTATTGACACGGGGTTAAATAATGTGATTTTTAAAGTTATTTTCCAATATGTAGTAAAAGTAAGGATATTGTTTAGTATTCCGTGAATGCATGTGATATGCCATAGGTACATTGAATGAAGCCCCAAAAATTCAAAAATCAACCATCAAATTGACATGCATTGAGGGGAAACTTGACCCACTACAATAACAACTTAGAAATCAATCATCAAATTGACACATAGTGGAGGCAGACTTGACCCATTGTAATGAAAACTTAAAAATCAGCTTTTACATTGACACATAGTGGAATCATGTTCCCAATCGAGCATGACATAATCATGAAAAAATAAATAAAAAAACAAAAAAAACAAAAATTAAAAAATTAGAATGAAATAAAAGAAAGTAAAAAGTCTATAAAGCTAATAATAAGTAAAAAATAAAATGTAATAAAATTAAAACATTAGAGAAATAAGTTTAAAAAATTAAAAATGAAGAAAATAAACATAATAATAGTTTAAAATAGAAATAAAAAATAAAAAGAGAAAAAAATTAAAGAAAAACATTTTTTTTTTAAACGAATCAAAATTCAAGCATAAAAATATTTTAAAAAATAAAATAAAAAGAAAAAAAAATTAAATTTAAATAAAACATTTTATATATATATATATATATATATATATATATATATATATATATATATATATATATATATATATATATATATATATATATTCTTAAAATATAAATAAATTGAAAATTAAAATAAATATTGAAATAAATAAATGAGTATATGTATATAGAAAATTTGAATCTCCATAAATATTTTTTTGATTAATTTTTAATATATATATATATATATATATATATATATATATATATATATAGGTTTTCTTTTCTATTTTTTAAATAATTTAAGTTTTATTTATTTTTATTATTTTTCCTTTTAAAATTTACATTTTAAAATTTTTTTAATTGTTTTGTTTTTTAAATATGTTTTTTTCTTAAGTCAAATTCTAGTATTATATTAACATCTCAAAAACAGAACTTACAAGAGGAACCACCATGGCTCGATTGCATTCAGTCAACCTTAGAGGCATACTATGCCCATAGAGCTTGGGTGTTTTCCAAGGCATTCAAAGCACTTGGTATTTTTTGCTGCAAAATTACAAAAAACAAACCGAAAGCTATCATCAAGGAGGTGGATGCAGGGGACCTGGTGGGGGATCCACAAAGAGACGATCCTGATGGTTCAGGTGGTAGCTGATGTGATCCACTCGAGTCTCCAGGGCTCAGAGGTGGTCTTGAGAGAGCCTTAGAATACAATGCAGACTCTCCATAGCCTCAAGGGTCTTCGTCTGCAGGTTTTGGAAAACGTTAATGTCAGCCATTATTTCATTCTGGTCCTCATACCTCTACTCTCTCAGGGTGTCCAAGTTGAGTTGAATCTGCTAAATCTGGGTGGAGATGGCGTCAAGGGTGGTCAGAGCCTCAATTTCACCAGTGGATTGGGTTGGGGAGATAGTCATGGCCGTTCATTAGGGGAATTTTGAGGTCTAAAATGAGTCTCCTAAGAAAAATGTTTAAAAAAAAAAATTATAAGAACAAATGGGATTCAAGATGATGATGTCAACCATGGGGGATGATTCACTATTTTTTAAATAAAAGGGTAAAAAGATTAAAAAATAATAAAATAATAAAACTACCTTTTCAACTCTTATTTTCAAATTATCTCCCAAAGTTTTTACTCAAATTTTGAGCGAGAGTACTGATTGGATGCAAAATTTAATTCTTCATCCAAGGAGTACCAATGTTTCATACTTTCGATGGACCCTGCTAAACGAAAAATGAGAAATACATAAAAAAATGTGATTAACAAATATCAACACAGGGACACCAATATTTTTAGGTGGAAACCCAATTTTGGAGAAAACCATTGTTGTTGTCATCTTTGTATTCTTTTTTATTATAAAGAAAATAATATACCTCTTGCACTGGCACAAACCCTTACCTATGTGCAGGCTCCTATATATGAAAGGCTACCATCTCCTGAAATTCTCCAACTCTGAATGTAAGGAAACTACTACTCCCTGATCAAGTTTACTGGCTCCTACCAGAAGGAAGCTCCTACTCTCTTACTGAAGGATCCAACCCTCAACACCAATGTGTACCACGTTTCATAATATTTCACATTGGAACCATGTGACTCAAAACCAACACAAAAAAGAACTTGTAGGCAACATTTCATCCAATTTTCAAGCTAGACCCACAACCAATCATTATACTCAATCAATAAATACCAATAACATATACAAAACCAAACGTTTATCAAAATATGCTCAAACTATATAACTAAATACCAAGAATACCAACTACCTTATTACAACCGAATCACTAATCAAGATAATATGCTTTAACTATATAACTAAATGCCAAGAATACAAACTACCCCACTACAACAAAATCATTGATCAAACCAATCCAAATATCAAATTATTTTCTCATCGAACAAACCTTACACCATCATACAAAATCATAACTATTAACAAACCATTTTAATAGTAAATCAGCTGAATCAATTCACTATCATAACCAAACAACACCACAAACCCTGTCCAAAACTAACTCAAAATATATATGTGACTTTTCATAAACATATTTGTGTATGTACACAATATTTAGGAATATAAACTACATACAGATCTCAAAACATGTTTTTCACTAACCCTGGAAGAAAACCATATGACTTCTTTGAATATGAAGCAACAACTATTATATTACCATCATCATAAATTTATGCAGTATCATGCTTACAAACCTTATGCCAGAAGGACTTAATCAATTCCAAAACATAATAATTCAATTATCTCAAAGGAAATTATGAAGACAAAAGACAAGCAACAACATTACTCACAATAGATTTGTAAACCCTTCCCTATGTCCTACATACAATCCCTGCAAAAACCTTTGTCATATAAGACTCAGAATATGTACGTTATTACCCTCAAGAGGACTCACGTATATATGTGCTTCTAATACATAAAAACTATGTACAGAGCTCATAATATTAAAACTTCTCATCAATGTCAAAACATTTTCTAAAAGTACAACTCTATGTCGATAAACATGTGATAATTCTCTAAAAAAAATTAGACCCTAGTTTTTCGAAACTCACAATGAATCATATGAATGGTAGAAACTCAAACAATGACAATTTTGTAATAACAAGCCATGAAACCATTATTAGTGTATAATTAAATTACAATCATCATTCACCTTAGAGTCATAGGAATATGTTCTATGTCCTGCATATAAATCATATTAGAACATTCATATCTACATACCCATACAACACGTGGATTATAATTTATTAGTCACTATAGATAACAAAACTAGTTATGTCTCATACTATATCCTTGATCTACATCAGATCTACACACTCATATGATATTCAATCCTTGCGCCTAGGCGCACGCCTGTTCTAGATCACATAAAAATAACTCATCAAAATGCACACACAACTACTCAATCTCCTTCTCCTTTTATAACCTTTTTCCTTTCCAGAACCTAAGGAAAATCCCTTGGATTTGTTGCTAGTGATTGTTGAAAATATCAAATAGATGTTTTCACACCAAAATCTTGGGAGATTACCATGGGAAATTCTCATGGTTTTCATTTTGCATGCGCAGGGTCATGTACGTGACTCTTGCTCATGAAACCTGTGTATCTACACAATTTTCTCTCACATAAGTAGCATTTGGTTCACAAAATTCACATTTTTCAATCTACTTCAAATGAAACTTGTGACTTAGCTACCAATAATCTTCCTCATCCTATGCAACAATTGTAAAAAAATTCATATTACCTGCAACACTTCAATATACCATTTTAGTTCCTTTATAAACATCAGGACTCTTACAACTCCTTTACAATCATTAAGCACATTTTCCATCCAAGATCTAGCTAGGCACATTAGTTTTGCACTAAATCATAATGTGACCAGAGTGTGTTACAAGACCATGAGGTTGATGTAAAGGAAAACACATTAGCCATAATTCCAAATACCATTTCTCTAGGTGGTTCTTTATTGAGATAAATCAGTAGTGTTAATAGTCCTAGCGGTTCATCAACCCCATAAGAACCCAAGTGTCCCTCTCCCATACAACGGGTTCATCAATCCACAAGCTTCTTAGTGCATTCATCGGCCTTGAGCAAGTCACTCTTTGTGGGTTCACTAGCCTTAAGGAAAATCAGTGCTCTAAATTTCCTCAGCTAGAAATCCCTCTTGCATTTCTTTAGTTATGCTACTACCAAAGTGAAATTTTCTTCTCTGCTCTCTTTTGAATCCCCTTTCTTCTTGTCATCTCCTGTATTTTTGGTATATTTGGGCTTTCCATAGTTATCCATCTTGTGTTTCCACCTATTTCCCTTTTCCCACATTTGTAACGACCTGTTGTTTCTTTTCCCCTAAGATATTTTTCTTTCTAGCGTGCCCATTCCAAAAGTTAATATTTGTCCTCCTTTGCTTGTCAATGTGTCCAAGAGTAACATGGACATTATCCTTGTGTTTCTATCTGAGTTAAATTGTGTGGTCAGCACATTAAGGAAATTAGGTAAGCTTCCATGACTTAAATTAATCATCTCATCTTCCTCTAGAAATCTCCCTTCCCTGAGCTATCTCCCTCCTCAATAAATCTTAAATCGGTGTCCCAATTCTCAGGAATTTTAATTACAACAAAAATTATTTAATATTTTTACAAAAAGGGATTAACTAGGGGTTGTCAGAAATCTCACCCCCTTGGAGGAATACCATCCTCGGTGTTCTACGTCAAAAATATATGCTTTAAACCAAGAAATTTTTTTTTGGAGATTTATACATATAGCTTTCTACAATCGTTTGAAATTTACTTACATTTTTTTCAACCAACAAAACACAAATGGATATGCTTCCCACATATGATCAAATATCTCCCATGTGGCTTCCTTGGATACTAGCTTGCTCGATTACTCAATTTTGGAGTTTGATTTTCCTTCAATCTAAAATCCATAGAGGTTCAGGTTGGACCTCTCCCTTTGGATCTACATGTAGCATAGACCAATTAATCACATGATTAGCATCTTAGACATTCATTTTAACCAAAGAAACATGAAAAATATCATGAAATTTTACTGATGGTGATAGGGCCATCCTATAGGCCACCTGCCTTATCCTCTCAAACACTTCAAATGGCCCACACAATTGTGGTTCCAACTTGGTACATAACACAATCTTCAGATATATTTTCTTGGCTCTAACTTGAAAATAAACATTTTTCCCAATTCAAATTCCTTATGCACTCTATGATTGTCTACATATCTCTTATGTCCATCATGAACCACCTTCAAATTATGTTTGATGGTCATCATTTCTTGCTCTGTGTTATTTGAATATTTCGAAATGCATTTTATGTGTTTTAATATTCAAAATTTGAAAAATTTTGGAAATGAAGAGACATCCATTGAATGCAAAGAGGAAAAATTTTAACTTCATATTCATGCTTGGAATACTAACAACCAACCAATAATATTTATAAAGATGTTTATTTGGAAGGCAGAAATTGTTAGTGAGCTTATGAGTTGAAATATTTGTTGTGAGACATTTTTAGTGAATTACTAGGCTAAAAGAGAAAGAAAAATAGGAGCTTATGTGAAGCCGATTTGAGGAAGAGAAGGTAGAGATAGGGATTAAGGTATGAAAATTAAAGACTAGGTAAACCAACAAATTTTATCTTTTATGTATCAGGGGATTGTGGTCAATTTTTAGGTAGTATCCTAAAAAAGAGCAGGTTGGATCTCGTTGAAGTGGAATTAGGAGCCCCCAAGCAAGTTGTAGCTTGCAAAACAAATTAAGGTAGGAGCCTTTAGAAAATTAATGTAAAATAGGGAGTAGGAGCTTCCTATAAAGTTGTAACTTGCAAAATATTAGAGAGGCTGGAGCCTCTAAAAGATGATGCAATAGAGGAAGTAGAAGCTTTCCTTTGCATCACAACAATAACAAATTTGTAGTTGTCTTCCTTTATGGGTTTCCAGTTATATTTGGTGTCCACATGTGTTGATTTTTTTTTTTTTTTTTTTTGTATGTTGTGGTTTACATGTTAAGTGTTGTTTATATGCTAAATTTCTTGTTCATATAATGTCAACAACAAAAAAATTGTTGTTTTCTCCCTTTATGGGTTTCCACTTATATCCGTTGTCCACATATGTTGATTTTTTTCGTTGATTTTTTATGTTGAGGTTTAAATGTTAAGTGTTGTTTATATATTAAATTTGTTGTTCATATAATGTACTTCTAGTTATTTAATAGTTCATATAAATATTGAGGAAGAAAAGTAAACATAAAATGATATACATGAATTCACTATACTAATTCACCCCCCTATCTTATTATAGTCAAGTTTCCAACATCACATGGGCATTCTCTTCTCTTCTAAAATGGGCCTCCTAGGGAAATTATAAAATAATAGTGGAAATAATAAAATAATATTAGATTACATCATCAAATTTTAGAGGGAAAAAAGAAAAAACTACTTTTTCAACTTATCTCCCTACGAGTTTACTCAAATTTTGAGCTGGAAAACTTGTTGGATGCATAATTTGATCCCTCATCCAAGGAGTACCCATGTTTCATACTTTTGATGAACCCTGCAGCATGAAAAATGAGAAATACATGAAAAACTTGATTGCAATCACTTTTTTTCAGGTATTTCTCATTTTTTGTATAGTATGGTCCATCAAAAGTATGAAAATTGGGTACTCCTTGGATGAGGAATTAAATTTTACATCCAACGAGTACTCCAGCTCGAAATTTGAGTGAAGCCTTAAGGAGACAAGCTAAAAATATAAGTTGAAAAAAACAATTTTATTATTTTATTATTTTTTAATATTTTTACCTTTTTACCCCAAAAATGGTGAATCATCCCCCATGGTTGACATCATCATATTGAATCCTATTGGTTCTTGTAAAGTTTATTTTGGTTGTACATTTTTCTTAGGAGGCCCATTTTAGACGTCAAAAGTTCTCTAATGATTAGAGCCTAGGTCACAAGTTCAATACAGACTCGGCTCATGCTGGGGGATATTTTTGCACAAAGAAAAGTCAACATCTCTATGTGTGTGTTGTGACATGGTTTAACAACCTTTTGACGTTTCTTAAATGATCTGAAAGGACTATATTAGTTTTGTTGTGATAAGTGTATTTTTAGTTATAAAACATGTGCATACTTGTCTCCATAGTTTGCTTAAGGAAAGAGGATTTTAAACATGAATTGTAAGTGATTTTAGTGAATTAGAAGCATGAATAAGAGAAAATAACACAAAAAACTAGTGTAAAATAGAGAAATAAAACACCACATAACATTTACACAGCAGACATGGTGAAGCAGTTCACCCCTCTTGGGCTACATCTATTGGTCCAGCTCCCAATGGCATGTCTATCTTTCATTATGCTCAAAATTTTGCAAATACATGTGTTTACAGGCCTCTAATAGCTATTTTATCTGCACCAATGGCTCCAGAATGCTTCAATTCATCTATAATGAATCTTCATTCACTCAAAATGGGCGCAAATTAAGCCTCCAACTCATTTTCCTAGTAACACCTAGAAAAACTCCACTAATTGTGGAGAACTCCACTTAACTAGAGTTAAATTTGGCCAAATCCGCATAAAAATAGGGGCATGCTATAATTCCACCAGCACTAACTATAAAATTAAATATTAAGGGTAGGGGGTTGCCACATGCCAACCCTCAAAACCTGTAGTCTCCATAAATATCAGAGTGGAACTCTGCTTATACCGTGGGTAATAGCATTGCAACCCAAGTTTGAAGTGGAGTTAACGTAGTTGTCATAGTTTAAACCGCCAGAGAATTTGCATGTGATAAGTTTGATGGTTATGTTTATTTTTGCGGGTTACCAACTGTCAGAGATAACATTTCTTGTGAAGTTTAACATGTCAATGCTCTATGGGGCTGCCAGCAGTCCCCAACCCCAGCTCCACTTTACATTAACATTTAAATACAACCCAACGACTTATATAGTTATGAAACATTGTAGCATGGGCAGTTAAGTTGTGTGTATGCTCTACCAGAGGTCGCGGGGTTGAGCCCTATAGACCTCCATAAAATTTTACACTACCACTAAGGGGACATGTGGCGACCTCAGGGCTGGCCATGTGTCACCCTCCCATTGGTTCATAAAATATAACATACAACCCATCAATGATAAATATAGCACCACTTCTCATCCACTAGTTGGCTCGAAGAAAAGGAATATTCTTAGAAATATTCCTTTTTGCTGACAGTGCATCCTCCATGCTGACTGGGCATCCCATTCAACCCTATGGTAAAATTTACTTATTTGGGAATTTGATTAGAACGTGATATCTCCCTCATACGATAATGGTTTTTCGAACCATTCACGGCACTGAAATTAGGAAGACGATATCTAAGCAACCATCTTGGTTTCAACCCAATCCTGTAACTTTCAATTTTGAGAAAAAATTATGAACACCTGATCACTCCTCCCCATTGGGAAGATTTTGACCCCAAAAGACTTGATTACATGTTCAATAGATGAGGATACAGTTCCCTCACCTTTCCAACCTCCATCCACTTTTCCTTGCTTGGCTTACTGCCTTTGAGCCCAACTCAAAGGTAGTCATTACTTGCTCTCTTGGATGCTCTTTTCCTCCTGTCAAGAATTGTATCTTCCTTGAGCTCATCCAAAAATTATGGCGAGAAATATTCAACAGATGGCAGTTGAACATCACTTCCTTGATCATCGATCAAAGGTGGCTCATACAAATGTAAGTTTTCAACATTAACAACTAAATACATTTTCTTATATGAATGAAGGCAAGTCAAGTTGAAATGCATTATTACCAACTTTCTTTATGATCTTGAATGGACCATAGCGAATGGGTTTGAGATTTTTACCTTCCCCTTGCATCCTTTCTTTGCTTATATGAAACCATACCTCATCTCCTTCTTGAAACTTGTGATCAACTCTATGTTTTTCGTGCCTCTCCTTGTATTTGCTTTGACTTTTCTCAAGTTTTTCTTGAACTTGTTGATGTATAATATGAATTTTCTGAATGAACTTTCGAGCCCTGTCAATATCACTATGGCCATCTATTGCAACATCCTTCTCAAAGATGAAGTCTAATGGCGATTTTGGCAAATATTGTTTCTGGAAATGCTACCCTAAAGGTCTTGGGTTGATGAACCTTTACATATCAGGGGCATGTCATTACAAGAAGGACTCACTTAACCAACTTCTATGCATTAAACTAGAATCTACAGGTTGCAGACCTTACCCAGATATCCTTTGGTTGTAGTAGATCCCACGGGGTGCAAACCTCCTGCAACACTTTGTGCTCCGTAACTTGTAAACCATCAGAGAGCAAACACAAAATCATAGTTGTACAACATATATATGTTCTAGATGTTAGTGAAAATCATGCATAATATCATAAAAACAATATTAAATGAACAATTTACCATCATTACACATGTATAAAAGATTATTGACACGTAAACATCAGGAACAAGATGGTACTTCTGTTATTAATGAAACGTACAGTAAACAAACATGGAGAGATCACCTGAAATATGTCACGGCCTTCGAGCATACCGTCCTCCGGATCCATCCAGCCCCAGCCTCTCAAGATTTTTTCCAAGAATCGTCCACAATGGATGTCACATAGGGTGAATGAACATCTCAAGGAAACAAGGGTTTCCTGAAAATATTTGGGAAGTGCAGGAGGCACAGGAATATATCAGACTTGGATAGGGCTCCAACAACGTATAACATCTATATTTCTCTCTCTTCCTTCCTTAGGCCATTCCCATGAGGGGCTTTTATACTCCCTCAAATTAGTTTTTGTAGTTGGGAACAATTAGGCCATGGGTTGGGGTGGTTAAGTTACTGGAACAACTGTAAACCCCGCCTCTAAAATAGGGAAATTATATATTTTTTAATGTTTAAAATGGAATACGCGGTTCTTTATGTATGGACTCGCATATATACGCATAAAAGTATGGGCAGAGTCGCGTATGGGTTTTAAGAAACTTTTTTGGAGAAATATGTCCAAGTCTAAAGGGAAGGGTTGCCCAAGGCCAATGCTTAAGTCATCAAGTATATGATGGTGATAAATGATGCTATAATAGATACCCCCTAATATATGAGTTTGGAAGGGGTACATGATGGCCAAAATGTATTATGTGCATAGAAAAAACCTTGAGAGGACTAGAGAGGACTTCACCATATTTCAGCCTGCCAAAAAACCAATGAGAGAGATCAGAAAGATAGCTCATGTCTGAGGTGGGCATACCCATGCTCACTAAAATAAAAGCATGTCCGCATATGAAGTATAGAGTGGATCCAATATGTATACAAGTATAGCTGAAATGTAGAGTACATAGTGAATCATATGATCACTGCCCGGAAGTACAAGTCAAAATCAAGTCCAAGTATCACATATAAAATACTGATCAATGATACTACAATAGATATCTTATCACAAAAGGTCACAACTGAATATCCAAGTACCAAATCATAAGTGGTCGAACAAATGGTACAACACGCAACTCGGGAGCCAACATATAAGATGTTGATGTGATCTAACTGCAACATAAGGGTGGATGGTGTCAATGGCAGAAAACTGAAGAAGCTGTCAAAGTGAACCAAATCATGTTGATGCAAACCCGAGGTCTTCACCGATCACCATGGCACAATTCTACACGATGGGAATAAATGAGTTGAAGTCGACCATGTGATAAATCATTTTATTGCCGGTCATTGATGTATATCGTTAACAAATGCGAGACAACTCACCGATAATGATAATGAGTGTCAAGGTGGCCCAGTAGAATCTAGAAAGTGTGAATGAATGAGTTGAAGTTGAACACTTGAAAGAATCTATCAATCAGGAGGCAATGATGTATCCTCACTGTTGATAGCGAAGAGTCTGCCACTGATGACTACAAACCCTAAGGTACTGACAAAAGGACTCTAGACCTTATTCCCAAAGCAATGAGTCAGAGTCGATGGGAAAAGATCTGTTGGAAGGAAGGCATTACGACATCCCACATCAGTCCAATGCAAGTGTAACCCACATGCCAAGATTTGGAAGGAATTGGGTGAAGTAAAGTGAAGTAACCAACACGAAGTACATTTTCGGCATGCACAAGATGAAGCTAGCGCATAGCAGAAATCCTCTAAACCAACCAATAATGAAAACTAACAAGGAAACGAGATATCCACTGATAGGTTCAAATGGAAATCAAGGCATTGCATGAATCCCAAGTGTGATAATGTAAGATGAAGTTGAACACAAGGGAAACCACTCAGTCATAGACCCATGATGATGATCAAATGCTGAGCACAAGGTCACCTATCAATTATGTAAATATGGCCAAGGTGCGGCTCTAGGTTTACTCTTAGATCAATATGTTGTAGTCAATAAGAGATAAAATTTCCAGCAAGAATTCAATGGAGACTTTCTCAAACCAGCACGAGCAAAGGACCAAATATCTGATGTGATAGAACAAGATACTAACAAGATCGAGGAAGGCTGAGTCAAGAGACATTGCAGAAAGGCCGACTCAGGTTAAATTCCCTTGAACAAAAGCACAACTCATGTTTGACTATGACAACAAATGGTAACTTTGTATAAGTTTTTCATGCAGGAGGCATAAACAAACCCTCCATATGATAGGAAGAGATAACCAACCGGGGGAGAACTGACTCATGAAACAAGGTTATGGTTTCTCCTAAGTCAAAAACTAAAACCATCCCAAATGGAGAAAGACTTATCTTTTTGTGCATTGTTTAAGGGAAACACACCTGACACAGTAGTTGCCATCAAATATGGAAGTAATATCACGTTCCCGCTCTTTTTCAAATATTTCATTTTTTTGTCTTTTTCATATTCAAAGCCTGAAAAAGAATAAAATAATGCTATAGTACAATGGATAGAATGAGTGTTGTGAAACAGATGCACTAGTTCCTAGGATAGGAACAATCCTATGCTCAATACAAGGTGGAAAAAACTGGTAAATGACACTCTAAGGAATGTTCCATCCATGGGTAAAGGTGTCAAGTCGCAGAAGCTAAATGATTGCATGGTTAACTTGTATAGAAATACATGGTCAAAATATGGCTTAAACATGAGTCCAAAGGAAGTCGGCTAAAGGCCAAGATAAACAAGTAGTCAATATGCAATTCAGTAATACAACTCGACAACATAAGGGAGCCTTTAGGGTAAATGGCCAAAAAAATGATAATGAAGAAGGAGAAGAATGCAGCTTCAATGTATAAGGCATGGCAGGACTAAAGAGGACTCCCGAGCCTACATAAATTGTAGCATGGGCAACAAATGCTAGTGAGGTACTAACTAGGAAGCCCATGTAAAGGAAGGCTCTACCACCAAGTCATGATTAAAAAATAAGCGAGTGAAATGGGTTAAGTATTCATGACATGATGGGATCAACCCTATGGAAAGTGATCAGAATGGAGGCTAGTATGCAAAGATGTAATGGAAAGTGAACTCCCTAACCTATATGCTAGTTCGAAATCAAAATACCTGCCATGACAGGTCAGCGGTCATGGATCCGAAAAAAAACTAGGACAATCTCCAATTCAACAAAATTTACCTAAAAACAATACATTGCCCAACGCTTACAAGCCAAACTGTAATTTAGCCTTAGTCAAATTCAAAAAATAAGCACAAAGGAAATTTGCAAAAAAAATTCAAATTCTGGGCATAAATACACCATTTGACTCACATTTTGACCATTTTCACATTGCAGAAGTGGAGAAGGAGCTTTGGGGCAGAAATTCCTCTTCTCAAATACGAGGCAATCAACCATAAAATCGCACCAAATCAGTCAAGTAAGCTCTAAACTCATCTTTTTCATCAATTTCGTTCCTGTTTAAGGCAAAATTTTGGAAATTTGACTGTAGAAAATATATTTTCTGTTGAAACCCTCTACACATACGCGGGTTCATGTGGACGGACCTGCATATCATACACACCTGTGTACAAGCGAGGTCACATATGCATAGAGAAAAAATTTAAAAATTGAATCTAATCTATCGTTTAATGATTTTTCCCAGGATGTCCATCAACTGGAGAGAGCATGAGCATAGTGCAATTGACAATGAAGTGATGGAAGACCAAACTTCCCTAGATATTCCCGGAATTGCGAATTGCTCAAATTTTTCAAAATGCCCAATATGAAAATCAATGTTTGTTTGCTTCAAATGTTGTATGATCATTGGGAGTCGGAAGAATATTGTTTCATAATTGATCAGATTCCACTACGCATAGAATTGGAAGATGTATACTTCATTACTGGACTCTCTCGGAGGGGAGACCCAGTAGACTTGCACAGAAAGCCTGTTGGAGGGTTTACCGTAGAGGATTATGTCCAAGTATATTGCATAGAGGATGCAAAAAATATAGAAACATAGATTCCTATCAGAGATCTAAAGGATTTATACATGAAGATCCTTCTCTTTACCATTGGCAGAGTAGCAGCATCAGCTTCTCTGCCTCAGGCTTCACAGACACAATTGAGCATAGCAGTGGAATTCCTGATTCATCTCTTTGATCGGTGCACAACCTTGCTGAGCAATATGAAAAAACAATTGACTTCAATCTAGAAATATAAAAAATTTGGGTACGGTACAATCTTGCTGACATTATTCTTCAAGAGGGTCCCAGGGATTCAGCCCAAGGTCATCTCAACTATTAGGAGCCCGTGAGATCTAAGAATAGCCTGATGGGAAGATTTGATGAAGATATTAGGGGGAATTGAAGTTCCTCGAGCCACTTGGGAGGATGATTTCTTCTAATGATAGGAAGAACAAGTCATCGCAGTGGAATATTATCCCTATGTTGGGATGGAATTTTGTGTAGATCCAGTTCTAATCGCCATTTCTGTTTCAGGAAATGTTACCCTAAAGGTCTTGAGTTGATGAACCTTCACAGATCAGGGGCATGTCATTACAAGAAGGACTCACTTAACCAACTTCTATGCATTAAAATAGAATCTACAGGTTACAGACGTTACCAAGATATCCAACGGTTGTAGTAGATCTCGCAGGGTGCAAACCCCCTAGAACTCATTGTGCTCCATAATTTGTAAACCAGCAGAGAACGAACACAAAATCCTAGTTGTACAACAAATATATTTTCTAGATGTTAGTGAAAAGCATGCATAATCTCATAAAAACAATTTTAAATGAACAATTTATGATCATTACACATGTATAAAATATTATTGACACGTAAACATCAAGAACAAGATGGTACTTATGTTATTAATTACACTTACAGTAACCAAACATGGAGAGATCACCTTAAATCTACCACATCCTTTGAGCATATCGTCCTCTGAATCCGTTCAGCCCCAGCCTCTCAATATTTCTTCCAAGAATCATGCACAATGGATGTCACATAGGGCGAGTGAACATCTCAAGGAAACAAGGGTTTCCTGAAAATATCTAGGAAGTGTAGGAGGCACGGGAATATATCATACTTGGATAGGGCTCCAATAGCATATAATATCTATATTTCTCTCTCTCTTCCTCCCTTAGGCCATTCCCTTGAGGGGCTTTTGTACTCCCTCAAATTATTTTTTGTAGTTGGGAACAGTTAGGCTACGAGCTGGGGTGGTTAATTTACTGGACCAACCATAAACCTTGCCTCTAAAATAGGGAAATTATATATATATATTTAATGTTTAAAATGGCATAAGTGGTTCTCTATATATGGACTTGCGTATATACGCGGAAAATTCTGGGCAGAGTCGCGTATGGGTTTTAAGAAACTTTTTTTTGAGAAATATGTCCAAGTCTGAAGGGAAGGGTTCCCCAAGGCCAATGCATAAGTCATCAAGTATATGATGGTGATAAATGATGCTATAAAAAATACCCAAATCATACTTCAAAAGGTGATGTATATGTAGAAGAGTGCTTTTCTCGGCTGTAAGCATTCTGAATGTAATGCAATTTATCATTCCACAACTTAGGATGTTTGCTACAATATCCTCTCAATAGATGCAAAACAGTTCTATTCACCACCTCAGTTTGTCCATCAATTTGCGGATGAAAAGAAGTACTCTTTTTCAACTTTGTTTCCATCATACTCCAAATATTGGACCAAAAATTCCCAATGAACCTGGAATCCCTGTCACTAACAATAGAAGTTGGAAATCCATAATGAACCCATACATGGTGAAAATAGAGTTTAGAAGTTTTTTCAGCAGTAATGGTTTTCTTACATGGCATAACTATACACATTTTACCGAATCTATTCATAGATACATAAAGATAATCATGTTGTTTTCTTGACATAGGTAGACCTCCAACAAAGTCCATGGAAACACTCTCCCATGGCCTTGATGGTATCAATAGTGGCGTGTACAACCCAAGCTTCCTATTACTAAGATTTCTTGTTGCACACATATAACAACCTCTTATAAAACATGACACACTATTGATCATGTGAGGCCAATAGCAATACCTCTATAGATGCACCATTTTTTTTCTTACCCCAAAGTGTCCAACAATAAGAGATGAATGAGCTTCTCTCATGACACTTAGCCTCTCTCCTTGTGGTATACATAGTTTTCCCAAATGAAACAGCAAATTGTTATGCATATGATAATCATTTTCTTCAACTTGATTCCCTTCACTCAAACTAGCATACACATCTTGGAAATCAAAAAAATGTGCATATTGTTCTATGTAACTCTCATGTATAATAGAACCATTTTTGAGTAAAGTAGATGCGCTAATAATTGGTCTTGAAAGCATAGTAGAAACTTTATTGAAAATACCTTTCTCGTTCCTTATAACCAAGTGAAACTGTTGAATAAATCCCATCCACCTTAAATGTCATGATTGCTACAATTTTTTTTGCAATTGCAAGTACTGTAATGGTTGGTGATCGGTATGAAAAATTGTCTCTTTACCTATAAAGTAGTGTTTACACTTCTTGACGCTTTGTACCAATGAATATAATTATTTTTCATATGTAGGATAATTAGTTACATCACCATTGGATGTTTCAAATTGAAAAACGATAGGCTTACCATGTTGCAAAAGAATTGTGCCCATGGCATAATCACTAGCAATAGCTTGTATCTCGAATGGCTGTCTCCAATTCGGAAATGCAAGGATTGGATCTGAACTGATCTTGCCTTTTAAATCTTCAAAATCTTGCTGTTGTTTTCCTCCCCATCAGAAGCCTTTCTTCACACTTTTCACTACATGCATAGGAGCTGGAATGGAAGAAAAGTTACCAATAAAATTTCTCCAATATTGAGCTGCACCTATGAAAATTATTACATCGGTTACTGTTCTAGGTGTGGCCCAATTCACAATGGCTTCCACTTTAGAAGGATCAATTCTCAACTCTCATCCTCCTACAATGTGTCCCAAATAAACGAAAGAAGTCTTTCCAAACTCACACATTGACATCTTAAGAAATAATTTCTCTTTCTTCAAAACATCAAGCACTCTATTCACATACAAGACATGTTATTCTCTTGTTTTGCTAAAAATCAATATGTTATCTAAGTACACAATTACAAATTCATCAAGGAATGGACGCAACACACTATCCATAACACGCATGAAAGTTGTCGGTGCATTACACAAACCAAAAGGCATAACTAACCACTCAAAGAGTCCTTGTTTGGTTTTGAATGTAGTTTTCCATATGTCACTTTCTGCAATTCTTTCTTAATGATATCCACTTCGTAAATCTAACTTAGTGAAAAAAAGTTCTTCTTTCATCTGATCAAGAAAATCATATCCTTGGGACTGGGCACTAATTCTTTACCATTATCTTGTTCAAAGCTCTGAAGTCTACACACATGCGCCAAGTCCCATCTTTCTTTGGAATCAAGACTATTGGTGAACCACATGGCAAAGTGCTTGGCCTTATGATTCCTTTGTCCAACATCTCCTTGATTTGCCTCTTTATTTCAACATTCTACATTATCGACATGCGATACATGCCGATGTTTGAAAGAGGACAATCTTGCTGCAACTGAATCTCATGTTGAATCTCCCTTTTTGGAGGCAATCCTGTTGGCTCCTAAAACATCTCATGATGTGCATAAACTACATGATATAAATCTGATTTCAACTTAGGATCACATCCCTCAAATTATTCATGATTAACATCATCTTTAGGCTTAATCATTAGAAGAACAAAATTATTACTTGAATTCCCCGGCCTCTTTACCTATCTAGCATTTACCATAGAAATGTTTGTCTTCTTGTGATGTGCTCTAACAATGTACTCCTTTCCATATTTGAATAAATGGTATTTTTTCTCATGGTGATGGAAGATATTTTTCCTGTCATACAAGTAAGGACTCCCCAACACAATACTTGTTATGTCAAGTGGAACCACATCTAATTCAACTGTGTCAACAAAATGTGCAGTGATTGCAAACTGCAATATACACTTCTTTGAAACTTGTAAATTTGCATCTTTACAAATCCAACCAAGTGGATTTGGTTTTGGATGTGGTATGGTCTCAAGATTAAGTTTCTTGACTAAGTATTCATAGATTAAATTTGCTTGTGTAATATCCCTAATGGGAAACATGCAACAATATTAAACAATACTACAGAGAAATAATGCAGTTTAGAAAAGTAAGAGCAGGAGGCCAATATGGAGGCTAAATATTTACATCTACAATGGAAAATCAGATTTATATTGAATCCCATGAGATATAGAATAGGAAATAGAAGACTTTATAGAAGAAAATCCTCAAAAATTAGGTGTTGCAACCATATATTATGACTGAATAAGCTTGAAGTCGAAAGCAGCTCTACCTGACTTACCTTCCCTCTCCTAGGCTCTTACTAGTAAGAGAAGCAACTGCATAGAGTCCTCCAGCCACACCACTCTCAAACCAGCGCGGGGGTAAGAACTCACCTACATCCCCACCACCAGAAGATGACATTGCTGCACACATGAAGTTGCCTACCTTTAAGGGTGTGGGAGATGAAGACATGGATTAGTTTTGGTTTGTCGTAGAATCGATATGGACGGTGCAGAAAGCAGCTAGTGATGTGGTGAAGAGGGCACATTTGTCCCTTGCCTTCGAAGGAAGAGCTTTGGATTGGTACATGGGATACATCAGATAGCATGCAAACTCAACCATTGAAGAGATCAAGAATGACTTGAAACAATAGTTCAAGAAACCTAAGTCCTATTCTCAAATAGTGATTGATCTAAAGGATTTCAAGGAAGGGTCTTCTGAGTCTACGTGGGAGGCCGATCAACGACTAAAGAAGGTGATCAGGGAAGGAATATTTTAGTAAGATGACAGACAACACACAGAATGGTTTATTGCTATGTTGCTGCCTCACCTGTGCGTACCTATGGGTCACCAAACTTTCAAATCATCGAAAAGAGCCCTCGAGGTCACTATGAAGTTAGAAGTTGCACCTAGAGATAATACCTAGCTAGGCGTTCAGTAGATCTAAGGACAACTATAGTCAATCAACATGGAGATCCAGAACCTACAAAAGGAGTGAGGCGCAGAGGCTAGCCCTGAAAGGTGGTGCATACGATGCAGGATGAATGGTCACACCAAGGATAACTGCCCCCTGTTAACAGACTACATGCAGGCTAGGGGACCTTTTCCATTGCACCCTAGGGAAGTTTCAGGACCAAGTGGGCTAGAACTATGGTGCGATGATTGCCGTGCTGCAAGGTTTCACAACACAAACCATTGTCCCCGCCTTGTTGTGTACGTCCCAAAAGTAAAATAGCAATGGTGCAGGTTCTGTAGGTTGCTAGGACATGATGAACATAACTGTCGGGCATATGATTTGATGATCGATCGAGGGAATCTCTATAGGGTGCAGTCAGATCCATCCTCATCAAGATCACTCTCGAGTGTAGGGGGCTCCCCAACAAGGGGTAGGGGAGGTGGAAGAGGTGGCAGCGTAGGTCGAGGATGAGTGAAACTCATCTGTTATAACTGTGGAAAAGTAGGGCACTTTGACAAGGAATTTCCAAACCCTACATGGCAGTCTTGCCATTACTGCAGGCAGCTGGACCATGCAATTGAATAGTGTCCAGTCTTGATAGCGAAGATGCACGAAATGTAGCCGAAACCTATGCAGAATGTGCAGAGTGTTAAGGCTGAGATATGAGAGAAATATCCAAGATTGAATGTCGTAACACATAGTGGGATGGCCATCGGAGGGCCTGGGGAGAAAATTGAAATCAAGCCTTTCATCCGACCAGTAGTTAGAAAATAGGAAGGGTTGGAACTAAAAAAGGAGAAATAAACATTTGTCACAACTCACAAAAACTTTGTTGAGGCAGAGGCATCTACTTCACCTCAGGTTATTTTCGACCTCGGGTTAGATGCGAATGTATTACATAAATAGACTTGGCAACGAATGGGGGAACCTAAGTTGGAATGGTCTACTATCCAGCTACGTATGGCCAATCAAAAAAATATCATTCCATTGGGAAGATTATCGAAGATTGTGGTGGATATCACAGGGGTTAAGGTCTGGGCTGACTTGGAAGTAATTCAGATTGTCAAAGATGTGGACCCCTACCCTGCGCTCCTAGGCTTGGATTGGGCTATCGATATGGGAGGCATCATTAAACTAAAGAAGCGAATCATGGTATTCGAGAATAATGGTACAAGGGTAGTAGTACCATTAGATCCGGCGGAAGGCGAGCGATACACCGAAATAATGTATGAAAAAGAGGATGTGTATCATATCTATAAGCTAACTGCACGAGATGAAGATTGGATCAACTCCACGGTGGAGGGGGTACTTTGCTCGGAAAAGGATAGTGAATGTTTCTCCGACTCTGATGGGGAGATAGAGAATTGGAAAAACCGGTTACATGATGTCTCTGTGCTGTGATGTCTTTAGATCACGAAGAACTTCCGATGCATCTCAGATCACGAAGAACTTCCGATGCATCTCCTCAAAGGTAAGAGATCTACCTTATTTCTATGGTTCTGGTAATGTTAGGGAATTTTTGCGGGCATTCGAAGCCGAGGTTTGCCAAGAACGATGACTATGTGCCTTGTTAGCCCCCTTGTAAATTTTTGACAAAGCAAAGTAGGGGGCTAAATTTTTTTTGAGCCTTCAAGGAATGCATCTCCCCTGAAGACACATCATCCTTGAAGTCTCCTGTGCCTTTGCCTCTGATAATTTCCCTCTACTGACTCCCTTTATAAGGTCTCATTGTCACCAGAAATTATGCTCCAAAGGGTCCATATTTATCCCCTATATCCCTGCAAAGTGTCCCTTACACCTCTTATTCCCTTTGTCAAAATCCCCTTAATCCCTCCAAATTCCCTTGAAAATCCACCTCCACCCTTTGTCTGGCCAAATTCTCACCTTTGTTCCCTATCATTACCCTCATTTGGCTTTAAAATGCACCGAAATGGATTAAAAACCCTCTTTTAACATTATAATAGGGCTAGCACCTTTCGGCCAACCCCTCGGCTCTTCTTCCACCTCGTGACCAGAGCGCTAAAACCACCCGCCAGCCCAAAGGAGCATTTATTTCATGTGGCCATCGGGCGCATTCATGGTCGTTGATCTAAACAGGAATGGACGGTGATCATCACCCCCGTAGCACCCATCTTTCAACCATTCACCGCCAATCATCGCATCTTGACCGTGCATTTCCTCGCCATATCGACGGTCTAGAATGCACCTGCCCCGGTGGTCTCCACCGAAAATACTGTTCACAAACTCAGTGGTATCTATCGCACCGCCTTTGGGCGGTAAGCGACCTTTTCCCATTGCCCAGCTATTCCACTCAGCATTCGACATGTGGCTTTGACACTATTCCAAAACCGCTACCCCATCGTGCATTCACGTTCGTCCGTAGACGCAGAGCGATATCGTTGTGAACCGTCAGATCTGTCATCGCCCATCCAACGGTCGTCGTTCCACAGAGTTGCGCGGGGTTTAATCCAAGGTCACTGTACTCTTGGCCCACCGTTCGTCGCCCTCCACTGTATTTTCAACCATCGATCTCCTTTGAGATCTGACAGTCCAGATTTGTTTTCCCCGCTGTTGACTTTTCTGCCATCTTCCAGTCCTGCCACGTCACCCCCACATGTATCCACCATACATCCGCCCATCCCATTGCATATATTTGTTCAAAGGTTGAGTTTGTTAAGTTTTTTCATTTAAAATTTCCTCTGCGCTCCGCCAACCTTCACTAAGGCTTCCCTCCATCATTCCTCTGCGTTGTTTCGCCATTTCACCAGCCACGCGACCATTTTCATCATCCGCACCGCATCCACCACTCTCCATTGTTTTCTTAACCCATTTTCATGTTTTGCAGGGTTCCAAAGAGGTGGAAAATAGCCATGGTTCATATGTATGACTTTAATGGCATGTTGCACAAACAAAGTTGAATTTGGGAGCTAGTACTAGCGGCGGCATAAATATTACCCAAGGACAGTTCAACCTCCAAGAAGAAACCTATCCAGTGCCATTAAAGCCCATATTCTGCAGACAGAGATTTAAATTAAGCAGCAAAGAGTTTAAGGCACACAAATGAAGATATCTAAGCCTTATGTTTAGAGTTTTAAAGGTAAAGCATCAGATTGAAGACCCATGAATCACGCAGAAGGTACAGCATGAAGAAATCAATGTATCAAGGTTTCTACATCAGCAGAATGTTTTTTCCCTAAGAAAGGATGAAGCACCCATGCATTCTTTATTCTATGCCATGTCCAAGAAGATTTGCTGTCCTGACAACAGCCCAGATACTATCAGTAGCATTAGCTACACAGCATGGAAGACTTGAATCATTGATTTATTTTTTTTCAGATCACCAAAAGTTCTACAGAGCACTACAGCCAAAGTACATCAGAGACATACTAGGAGTTAATGGAAACCTGACGAAGACCACTCTTTCACCGAAGGGCATCCCAGATTAATGCACAGAATTTATACAGAGTGGGCTTCGACCTTCTTCCTCCTCTGGAGTCTTTAATGTTGAATTTAGTTCTTCACCTACCTTCTCTGCTCCACTGGAGCTATAAATTCATGAAGGAACTCATTGTAAAGGTTGTTGATGAGATATTAGAGAACTGTAAGCCATCTCTGTGAGATAGA